>VVHJ01059893.1:0-14013 GCA_015107715.1 Tylochromis polylepis | reverse complement strand
TGGCGGCGGTGCCGGCCAGGACCCAAGCTGAGCGTCCAGGCCCCGCAGCCCCTGCAGCTCCTGCATGAGCTGCTCCCACTCGCGGTGCAGTTTGTCCTCTCGGCGCCGCGCCACCGCTGCCCGCTCCCTGCTCGCAGCCACCAGGTCCCGGCTTGAGGCCGCCAGCTTGGCCATCAGTTGGCCCAGCGTTTCCTCTGGTTGCCCCGGTCCTGGGTCTGCCCTGCCCGTCATATCCACCAGGCAGTCCTGGGTTTCGGCACCACTGCGACGGACCCAAGGCAGACCCCACGACTCGGCCATGTTGCTCCACATATTTTTATTCATAAGCACGACACACTTTACACACGGTTGCTGTTAAACAAACACCGGCTGCAGCTCTCCCGCTGCCAGCCGCACAACACAACAACAACCACACATGACAGTCAGGACCCTCTTTATAGCTGGCGAGGCGTGATTACTGATGCCGTGCAGGTGAAGCCACCTCCACCGCACGGCACCGCAAGCCACGCCCCGCCACAGTCGGGTCTCAGACTCCACCTCTCTGGGAACATCTCAGGCCCCCCCCAGGTGTGGGGGCCTATCTCCCCTCACCACACTCCCTGCCGGTGGCTGATGCCCTCAACAATTGGTGGTTCTCGGTGTCCGGGCCTGGGCGCTCAGTTGTGTACTGGCTCATTCCCGGTGCCCGTGGCTCAGTCGGGTCCCTTCTGGGGGTGGGGGGCCCTCAGGCCACTGGGCCCGAGCCTCGGTCCGCTCTGGCGCAGCTGGCTGCCGGCGGAGCCTGCAGGCACGTCGCCGCAGCCCCCTGTGGCTTCTGCACCGTGGCTGCTGGGTGACCCCCCTGTCTGTGCCTGTTCTCGGCTCTTTCTAGGAGGGTGGCGTGGCTGCCTCTCCGGTGGCCCTCCTTGGGCTCTCGTGCTCTGGGGGGCCTCTAGATGTCTGGGGCCTGGATCTCCTCCATGCCTGCTTCATGTCCTGGGGGGCAGGGCTATGGCTCCCCACACCCACTATCAGATAGTTACATGGAGAAACCTTTTGAATACAAGCATGCTCACGCACACAGGTGTGCACATGGGTGTTCACAGACACACACTATCTTCCTTGGCTGCTGCCTCAAAGCATATCGTGCATTGTCGGTCTTGCATGCTGCTCCGTAACATTCAATATTTATTATTTATTGTTACTTATACTTATCTATGTTGTTGCTGTGGTCTCCCTTCTGTGTTGTTCTCTTTTTGCTTGTTTTCTTCTTTTTTTTTTCCAGCAGGTGATCCAGCAGATTTTTAGTTTCTTTTTTCACTGTCCCTCTTCCCCTCTGTTTTTCTTTCCCTCTCCTTTTCTTGAACTTCTCTTGTCTACGTCTTTCCTTTTCCTATCCCCCAGTCATGTCTGTTCCAATTGTAATAACATAAAAGTTAAAAATAAATAATAATAATAATAAAGATCAATCAAGTGGACCAGTATGGCAAAGCTGTTATGATCCATTTGGAAAAATAAATCTGTTGGGCATTTTTCTTGGCCTTCAGACAATAATTCTGATTGCTACAGTGCCGAATGGGACAGG
The DNA here is from genome assembly GCA_015107715.1 of Tylochromis polylepis. NCBI lineage: Eukaryota > Metazoa > Chordata > Actinopteri > Cichliformes > Cichlidae > Tylochromis > Tylochromis polylepis. The sequence goes on along the minus strand of VVHJ01059893.1, from coordinate 12,449 downwards.
CAAAAAAAGAAAAAGAAATTCTGTAGCAGGACCATAAGAGAGCTGTGCATAAATAAAGCCTGCAAGGGAAGTGACGCAACACTGTCAAGAAGAGTGGGCCAAAAATACCTTTTTTTGTTTTTTTCCTCCCACAGGACTGCACAGTCATGACAACGTTCTTTTTCACGCGACTGTATAACTGTTTTCTGTAAAAGGTTGATTCCTTGACAAAGCTCTGCCTGTCTGGACTCTATAAGGCGCAAGTTATATTCTGTTTTCGTATGCTGCTACCAAGACACTCTTATTTGGACTAAGTACTAAAATATATTTTCTGTTCTCTGAATGCTCAGGTTACGAGTACTCATCCCCCTCTGTCCTGGGGCAAATTGTGCAGAGTATCTTTCATAAAAGCTGTGCCCAATCTGGAGTAGGCATGGGAACATTCTTTCTGGCTGCATCCTAATGCCAGATTAAAACACCATGGGCCTAATTGATGCTTAATGACACGTCTAATTACTCCTCCTAGATAAACAAGCTTCTCATTAGTGCAACAATTACCAAGGTAATGAAACCCTTGTTTTGGATGACTTCTCAATGTTATAAATGATAAAACAGGAAGTGAAAGATCAAGAAAAAATGCTCAGGAAACAGGGACATTATTGTACAACGGATGCATTAGAAACCTTCTTGAGTCTATTGTCTTAAAAAGGTGACTTGCTTTCTGTGTCTGATTTAACATGAAGTAATCTGTCTGCAAAGTCTTTCTACCTTTGACACAAGTGAAGCTTTTTTTCTTACCTGATTACCTGATTGTTGTTGTATGTTTGTGTTTAGCGAGCTAGTGTGTTATAACTTACCTCTTCTTGTTAGAGTAATCACACTATTTTAGTTATGTTTGTGAATGCCTGCCACCTCAAATAAATATTATTCTATTAAATACTCATTATCAATGTTACTCCTGCAGGGACATTTGGCAGCAAATTAATATGTAAGGTAGTATCACAAAAGTTTTAATCCCTACATATTATTTAAGCCAAATCTGGCAAGTTTTGACTTTTTACAGAGGTCATATAGAGGTCAAAGAGGGTGCATTGACATAGACACAGATTCACACATGCAAGCGCAAATATCTAAAATGTAGCTTAAAAAAATCTGAAAATAAACAAATTAGAATCCATTTCTTCTGAGGTAGCTGAGATTAAAATAGAGAGGTTGGGGCGTCAAAAGGCACCTGAGCCGCCATTTCAGTGAGTATGGGAAACACGTGGAAGTTCCACACTTCCAGTCTGTGCTACTGCTGCTACATATGCACAGGATAGTTTGCATTAGATATTTTTATGTTTTAGGTTCTAAGCATTAATTAATTAACGTTGCACTAATATTGATAATTAGTTATGAGGATTTTTTTATGATAAAGCACTGAGGACAGTGTCTAATGGTTGTAATGGTTTACATGGTTATATAAGAATTCCTAACAGTTCCAGAATTTTCTTGCTTGATTCACATTCTGAAATCATTATTGCATTATTACAAGTGTTAGAAAACCTAAAAAATACACTTTTGCTCCTCTCTGAAACAGTAAGTGAAGTCAGTGAAGGGATGAAATATGTTCTTCTTTTTTTTTTACCCTATGTTCAGTGTTAACACTATGGCAGTTGTGAGAATGTGTCTTTGTCTGTGTTCTTAGCTTCATTGATTTCTGTTTGGTCTTGCTGTGATGGCTTTTATTATATTTTTTACACTATGGCAAACATTAATTTCAAATGAACTGAAATAAAGTCCTATTCCTTTTACTCTTGTAATTTAAAGACACTAATTTGCTGTTTTTGCATAGGCAATTTAAACTGACATTACTTTGTAAGTGAGACTTATTCAAAAAATGTAATATAGAAATATTGTATTTACCCTTGGGATGTGATGGAACAGCAGTGCAGTGGTTAGCATTGTTGCCACAGAGCAATATGAAAAATGAGGAGGCCGGTAGAAAACTGAAGGTCCTGAGGAAAGCTAAACTGTGAAAACACTCAGACTTCTAGCTTATGATCTGCATATTGCCAGCTAGCATACAGCTAACATGTGCACATTTTTAAAGCTCTTTGGAATGAACAAACAAAACAACAAACTGCCCACACACAACAAAAGCAAGGAAAAAAGAGATAGATTTAAAAGAGAGTGCCAAACTAAGTCTGAAAGATATAAATGTGTTCGCTTCATTATCCTACAGCGTCAGATGAAAAAAAATGTGTGGATGATTTTAGGAGCATATGAAAAGCATTCTGATCCATGATGGAAACTGTTTAATGTTTCAGTTGGGGTGAATTTAGTACTGTGTGACTCATTACATCAGATCACCATCAGACCACACAAATGTTTCCTGAATTGGGTGTGTGCATATGTGGATCTGCCAACCACGACCAACCCCTTCCTCCAGCATGAATCTTACTCAGTCTTTGATGATTAATATATGAGCTATGCACAATCATTGAGGAACAGATAGCAACCTCTTTTGCAGAGGTCATTTTCTGCATAGTCTGTGAATCCAGACCAAAGAGACCCCATAATGACAGTTGCATTATGCTGCGGCAGCAGCCTCCTACAGCAGGATAATACAGCTCATTGCAGAGTTAAGGAACAAAAAGCACAACAAATAGCCATTTTGATCAAATATCCATGTGCCAGAACCAGCTCTACCCTGCATCCCACAGGACCCAAAAGATTCAGTGCCAACCTTTAGAGGTAACATACTGTATTCATCTCCTCATCAGGGTTGTTTTGGTGGCTTTTGCTTTCAATGGCTCAAAAGAACTAGAATGAAAAATGTGCATTTCTAAAGAACAAAAAAAGCTTCCTCTATTTCTCACAAACTTTTTATACTTCTATGATGAAGACTGAATCATCAGTACATGAATCACAGTTCAGTTCTACCTTTTTGAAGCACACAAACTAAGTTAGATTCTTCAAATTCACTGAACTATTTTAGTTGCCTGCAATCCTCTTACTATCACATATAAACAGTTATTTGGTTAAGAATACAACAGGGGGTAAAAGAATGAGCCTAACTGAATGTCCAGAATAACCCAATCGAGGAATTACAAAATAAAAATTAGACAGCTATAACTAAATATTTTATCAATTCTTATTTTGTTATAAAACATGTATGTAGAAGTTAAAGAGCTGATGTTAAGATTTGTTGAAGCTAGATTAAGAAGATAGGTGATGATCAGTGAGCATCAGTAGGGCTTTATTGTTCTTGCACTACAGATGCAATGTTTTCTTTGAGTGTTGATGGAGACATCAAACAGGGTCAAAAGGAGTTGCACTGTGTCTTGGTGGATCCAGAGAAAGCATATGATAGGGTGCCAAGAGATGAACTGTAGTTCTACATAAGGAAGTCAGGAATGGCAGAGAAGTATGTGAGGGTGGTGCAGGACATGTATGAGGACAGTGAGACAGTTATTAGGTGAGGTGTGTGGTAGCACTGACAGATGGGTTCAAGGTGGGGCTGGGATTACGTCAGTGATTGGCCCTGTGTTCCTTCTTGTTTGCAGTGGTGATGGACAGGCTGAGAGATTAGGTCAGGCAGGAGTCTCTGTTGACTGTGATGTTTGCAGATGACATTGTGATCTGTAGTGAGAATAGGGAGCAGACAGATAGCCTGGAGAAGGGGAGGTATATTATGGAGAGAAGAGTAGAACTACTTAGTCAGTAGAATTAAGACAGGAATCGTGTGTGAATGAGAGGGAAGCAGATTAAAATGTAAAGATGTAAAGAGCAGAGGTAGTGAAGGTGGATGAGATGAAATATCTGAGATCAAGCAACCAAAGCAATGGGGAGTGCACAAGAGAGGTGAAGAAGAGAGTGCAGACAGAGAGTGGTGGGTGGAGACAAGTGTTAGGTGTAATTTATGATGCAAGGTTAGCACCAAGAGAGGGATAGTGGATATATTAGACCAAGGATGTTGAAGATAGAGCTGCCAAGCAGAAGGAAAAGAGAAAAGCCTTAGACAAGACTCGTGATGTCGTGAAGGAGGACATGGAGAGGGTTGGTGTGGCAGAGGAGGATGCGAGGGATAGGGTGAGATGGAGGCAGTGATAAAGTTAAAAGTTCCCAATCAACATTTATTTGTAGTTGTGGTCGTGACCACTTTTAAATTTAAGTTCTATTCACTTTCTTTTCAGTTCAATTTAGATCTTCACAAATCTGCTGAAAGAGCCAAATGAGTCATGGATGCGTTATTAATAGCTTTCTTTTTTTAATCTGTTGAAATTTTACTCAAGTGAAATTTTTTACAAGTATTGACATTACAGTAAGAAGTGTGCTGAATGTGCCGACTGCTATAAATGTTCCACTGCTTTGCATCATCCATAAAATGTTTGGCACGTACCTGAGCCAGATGTGACTTTTCTGTTTTCATGGCAGTCAAAGCATATTAAGTAGTTTCCAATAGGCTGTAACTGATAAGCAGTTGTGTACTAGTGAACTAGTAAGGACCAACTCTTTAATTTTGCTCTCTCTGTTTTATACAGCTCTTGTATACAAGTTGACACCTGTGACTCTGAAGGGCAACTTGCTGTTGAGTCATTGTAGACAATCTAAATTGTGTCACACTGGCTTTCCTTCTCGACTATGTAAATTAGTCTGCATGCTGTTGCTATCCATCTGGCAAATGATACTGTTAATTTCCTGGAGGCTGATTTGTCCATTGTTTACCACCAAACACTAGCATGCATGGTCTGCACGTATTACCAGGGCTAACAATATCACCGATTGCTGCGTGCTGGGCTTGTGCACACCCTACATGTATTCAGTGACGGCTAATGTGCAAGTTCTGAAGATTAAACTTCACATTCAAGGGGTCATGCTATATCATTCACAGTGAAACATTAATAACATTAATTGCTAAAGTGATATTGCAGTAACATGTTACCATAGTAATATGTTACTATGGCTACATTATTATGTCAACATTAGAGCTCCTTTAAAAAGCTCACCAACTAATCATTTCTGCATTTTTTTAATGTTGTTAAACGTCTGTCTGGCTTATAATATTGTATCCATACATACAGATATACTGCACTGATGATTATGTCTAAAACCTGCAGACACTAGGCAATCTATTCAGGACTCCTGCAGGTATATATTGTATTTGAGCTTAAATATTTAAATGTGTAATGACTACTAAAACACCATAAAGGTTGAGGCCTGATGTGTCTGCGCATCTGTGTAGTACTTTTGGTTGTGTGAGCAAGTGTGTGCTTGTTGGTGTGCTATTACAACCCTGCACAGCCATGTCCTCAGTTCTTGGAGTATGCTAGCCACTTAGCTCATCATAAGTTGACTCCAGAAGGTCACAACAGAACATGTAGCCATGGTGACAGCTTTGCCAGTGAAAGAAATGAAATAAACTAAGCCCTGAGCTACAAAAAGAAACTAAATCTGCTCAGAAATCTGTGTGTCCCATTAAATAAACACACAAAATTCATGCACACGCGCACTCAAGGAAATCAGGTTCAGGAAAAAAATATGTTGCAAATGAAGGAGAAGGAGCATGATGAATTATAGTTTAAACTAAAAATCTAGCTGAGATGTGCTATTCATTCTTCACTTTTATCCTCACTGAGCTCCAGAGAATGCTGGGGATGTGTTCATTTCATGAGTGTGCATTTTATTTTATTTTTTTAAAGAGATTTTGATGATTAAAAAATGCATGCCAGCTCTTCCCCCAAAAAGCTTCTGTTCATAAAAGATTTTGCTATTTCTCAGGTGATCTCAGCAGCTGGTTGAGCTAAGGTGCCAGCCTGAATCAGCAGTTGCAGAGACAAAAAGAGAAATCAGATGAACCAGACTTTTCAAGGTTACTTTGCAATGTTATTATCTATATGGTTAATCTGTGACTTTAGATCTTCACCTTTCATCTGAAGATGGTTTGAAACTAATACAGCTACAGTAAGCTACAGCTATATCTTCTTATTAAGGGAATATATTGTTACCTCCTATGAATGTGCTATACAAATATTTCTCATCAGTCTCACTTTGGCCTACTAGTCATCAACACAAGGCCCTGCTCTTCTCACTTAATCTTAACTCATAATTATTAACTTCTTTGTATTTGCCGGAAGGTATATCCTCTATAAATGCTGGCAAATAAAGCTGCATTGGTTCACAATCTCACACAGGAAGTGCTGCGATAGGAGCAAAGCTACAGTTGTTATGCATTTGGTTAAACAGTGAACAGAAGTTGCACGAGATGTTTTTATTCAACAGTTTATTATCTAAACAATATGCAAATGATGTTTCCACTTTATTTATTTTTTTTTAATCTCTTTTTGTTTTATGAGGTGGGTGTTTTTGAAAGGTTCTTTTTTTTAGACGTAGTGGCTGTTAAACCTCTAAAATCCATTTACAAAACTGGGGATTTGTTACCTGATCATGTTTCACTCTCTTTCTCTCGTCCATAAAAGAATAAGAGAATGGGATCTGTCTCTGTATGTCTCTCCGCCACTCTGATTGCCAGGTGAGTAAGTCACCCTGTTAAACAGAACATCTGTTTGCCACGTGTCAGCTGTGAAAACAACAGCTGGCTAAATCCTAAAAACAAAAAAGCAAAGGACCCAATGAGAACTGCACACATGAGATAGAATAGTCATATTTTAAAAACTAGATCATTCTGTCCATATATTCATACACATTATGTTGATAGTGATAAATTAAAGGAAAATGTTAATGCTTGTCATAAGTGAGGGCTCAGCTAAACTGCTGAGAACATTTACGTGACACACTTTGGATACATTTTCCCTTTAGAGCAGTGATACCAAACTCATTTTACATCATGGGCCACATACAGCCCAATTTGATCTTAAGTGGGCCTTTATGTCAGTGTAAATAAGTTTAACTACACATGTAAGCCCTGAGACAGCTTAATATAAGAAAAGAAGTGCAGTTTTAACAGATAAAGAAATGTTGCTGTAATAAATGAAATAAATCTGTCAGCACAACTCTTTGGGCACAAAATATAAGAAATTAATGTGTAAAATTACAGAAGTTCTGTTTGGTCATTGCCCAGACTGACCTGCAATTATAAAATATATATTAACAAAATTATTCCTGTTAATACACAGAAAATGTCCTATTTGTTTCCACTGTGGATTGATTTTTTTTTTTTTTAATTCTATAGCAGATATTGAAAAAAAACAGGAACTTTTCTGTCATTTATTATTTCATCTATTACTTTATTACTTTGGCTCTGTATGAATTGCCAGTGGGGTGGACTTTGTCAGTAGGAAAATCTGTAAACCTTATGAAAATACAGCTTAAAGTCCAAAATTGTGCCCTCCTTCACATTTTCATATTCTTTAAGAGGTCAGCGCTGTGCACTCCAACTCGTATTCATTAGATAACACCTGAGTGGTGCCCTTTTCTCTTCACAGATAATTCATGCCTTGTTACCCAGTATAATTTAACTGCACCCTTTAATTTAATAGGCACTTTAGAAAAAAATCGTTTTGACTCAGACACAAAGTTACTATCCACTTGTTCCCTAATTTCTTATGTACACGTTTTCCCTGATATACATGATATAAGTATCCTGTATAACTTGAAAACACTGTCATTTGTAGCCAGTGATCTAAATAATTACGTCATACTTTTGACAGCAAAGTTAGGACGATTAGAGAAAGAAGGTTTAAAAAAAGAAACAAGTTATCCACACAAAAAAAAACTCTCTTATATGACAGGTTATATACTAAACCATACAACTGAATAACGGTGAGAGAACTTAACAGATCTGGATTTGGCTTCAGAGTTTTCCGAAAAACATACAGTGTACAGTTCTCATAACTGACTTGTGACTTCCCAAACGTGGTTTGATTTGGTCTGTACTGGCTGCTGTGTTGCCAAAATGCTAAAACCCACATTTAGTTTCATGTTCATCTTAATGCCTGAAACTGGAATCAGACATAGACAAAAAAAATTGACCTACTTTATAATAACTGCTTGTGGGTGTAGAATAGACCTTAAAAAATGATTTAAGAATCCCTGAAATCACACCTAGGATTTATTTTTCTTCAGCAGGTTATTTGTTTTTCTTTTGGAGGAATTTTGCTGCATCTCGGCACTAAAACTTTCATGACAACGTTGGCCGTAGTTGCCTTGAGATTTGTGAAAGAACCGCATAGTCGCTGCTGATTTCCTTAGATAACTCAAGGGATATTGGTTAGCTAAATTTGTGCTGAAAACATGAACAAAAATACAAATGCGCTATGGAGGCAGCAATACAAATGGAAAACTAAGCACAGTGAAACATATCCTACTCTGGTCCAAACAGGTTATCAGATGAGGGGAACAATGAGGAATATAAAGTTACAGAAGCTTTCAGTGAGCCAGAAATTCAAACAAGGTTAGGGTGACACTGGGTTTCATCTCTTAATTTACTGCTGCTCAAGGTGAGCTTTAATCCACAAATTAGAAGGCTAGACAGTCAGTCTGAACAACATGTGCACTCAGATTTTAAAATGCCCTACTGTGGAGGCTGTTTATAAAAGCTGCGTAAATGCCATCAAAGGACATGGTTGCCATTTAGTTCTAACTCAGAAATGAATCAGATGCATGAAATATGTGTAAATGCTGAGGATGAACAAACTGCAAAACACTGAACTATGTGGCAAGGCGTTTAAGTGTAGTAATACATATTTTTATTTATCAATATTTTTAATATGGCTTCAATTACTGTAGGCTTGAAGGTACTGTAAGATATTATAAAACATGTTTTTACTAGCATTAGTAATATAGTGTCTAATTATTATTGACTGGAGGCTTAATTAATGATAGTCAGACATTGTTTTAGACTTAATCATGTCTGGTCTTTCCGATGATTTTATTTAACATTTTTTCAGGTTTATTTCTCAAAATAAAACATTAAAAGGAAAAAAGGAATGAGGATCTAAAGGAGCTATAACAACTGCTCTTGTATTATTAAAGAGAATACATTATTTAGGCTTGTCTGACTCTGCTGGAACAAATACAGGCAAGCCTTTACAGTAAGGTCTGCATTCCACACTTAATGACTATGCCTCTGTAGAAAAGGATCGTCCCGTCTTTTGTTTTTTGTTTTCCACCAAAATCACTTGTGTGCTCAAGTTTTTATGGTTTTTCTTTACTTTTTCTGTTTCGTATTAGAAAATGCAGTGTAATAGAACCCACCAATAGCATTGATTCTCAGTCTGACTTCACCATGACACGATCCTTTGGGGAAACTACAGTAACAGTCGCTTACTCAACTGTCTCAACTGTTTTGAATGTATGGCAGCGGTGGCAGTTGGCTGTTTTTTTTCCCCCTCCGGATGTTTGTAGTTGTACATTAAGCATAGCAGACTCATTCCTCAGCCTTATGTTCTGTTTATATGCTCACATATTTACTGATCTGTGTCATCCTGACTCTCTCTCTCTGTGCAAAAGCCATGTGTCACATTTGCATCTTTGCATGTGTGTGTGTGTGTGTGTGTGTGTGTGTGTGTGTGTGTGTGTGTGTGTGTGTGTGTGTGTGTGTGTGTGTGTGTGTGTGTGTGTGTGTTGAATATTGAGTTTAGAAATGAGTGGACTAGATGCAGGTCCCAACTTGTGCAAAGTACAAGTTTGGTGTTTTCAGCTGTCAGAATTTGCTGTTCTAAACATGAGCGGCACACTCTGTTACTCGGAACCCAAACAGTTTCCAACATTTTAAAATCAGATATCCAGAAATCCAAATTGAGTTATCTGGTCTAGGAACAAATTAAAACGAACAGCATGTTTCAATCTTACATTTAGTGCAAACCCTTAAAAAGCTAGCTTCCTGTACTAGTTTAGGTAAACATTCACTCATTACTTTTGAGTTCTTACTGGGGATGCCAGCAACAATAGTCTTCAAGTTGATGCCACTGTTACTGGCATCGTGCATGATGTGAGATGGAAGGCACATCAAAGTGAAACTTTTCTGTCTTCCTGCCTGTATTGCTGCCTTTCTGTCCTTCTTTTGAACTGTCTCTTTCTGTTTTTGCCACAAGGTACATCTGATAATTAGTAACACCAAAAGTAACATTTGTGGTTTGCTCACAGAACTGTAAACAGCATGTCAGCTAACCCCACTCCATAGTTGCAGGGAACTAAGTAACTAGTTGTACAGATAAAGTACTTAAAGAATACATTTACAGTTTGAACAATGACAACAACAACCGCCCTCTTGTCACTCGGTCTTCTCTTGAGACCTCTGTCTTTCCTTATGTTATGTTCTTGTTATAGATACGTTGGGTCTAGATCTTTGTCCTGCAGGAGATTTTGATTTTTCTTTTTGTGCCTTTCTTTTTCATGTGCATTCTGTCCACCTCTCTTCAGTATGTTTATTTAATTTGTCTGTGATGTCAATTTTAGCTCTTGTTTGTTTGTAGTCTGTTCTTCCTCAAGATCTCTGTTGTGGTCATGTGTTCCAGGTCTGTTTTGGGGGTCCTGGAGTTCTTGAGGTCCTTCCAGATCACATTTTTCATTCAGTATACAATATGTAGTTTTGTCATCTTAATTGTTATTACTGTGTTTGCCCATTCTGTATACACAACATCTATTTCATGTCTGTCTGTCTCTTCTGGAAAGGCCATGTCCCCTCTGTTATTCTTACTGAGGTTTATTGCATTGTTAGCTATCAGTTTATTGTGTAATAACAGAGGGTGTTGTATAATCGCTACATTATAGAAATGGCTAAACTGACTTGACTTGAATGCAAAATCAGTTTTCACACATCTGCATCTTTTAAACGCTACTCGTGCATTCGACATATTGAATTTTGTAACATTAATAGTTTTCATAATCCGTTCATTTTCTCAGTGTTCTGATTCACAAAATTAGAACTCTGAAAAGAAGATAATGGTACTGATAATGTTATCATTTGGTAAAGCTAGTCACAAAAGAAGAAGATTTGTCTGTTGGACATGTTGTAGATTTGTCCTGTGACATTTCTGCCTCTGGGGGAATGTGAGAGTAGGTGTGAGAACGCAACAACAAAAGACACAAATGAGCAGGATGGAATCAAGTCAAACAAGGTGTTCTATTCCAAAGTTTAAAACTTCTAAAGTTATTTTTGTTACAATATAAAAAATGGCCAAATGTTGCTAAATGATAACTAAGTGATGAGTTAACAGTAGCTTATCTGGACAGTATGAATGTTCACAGATGAGGATAGATAAAGGTGCATGTACTGTGTTAAATGTGTAATTTTTTTCCAGCATGGTAGTTTCACAAAACAAAACAGCAACACGAATATAATGTTCTTCTAATCATACAGCTGTGTAGATGTGTAATAAATGGCTTCTACTTTTGACTTCAACATACACTCATCAGCCACTTCATTAGTTAAATCTTGCTAGTATTGAGTTGCAACCTTTTTTTTTTTTTTACCTTCAGAACGCCATTAATTCTTCATGGTGCAGATTCAAAGTGCTGGAAATATTCCTTTGAGATTTTGGTCCACATTGACATGATGGCATCACTGCAGATTTGTCAGTTGTACATCAACAATGTGAATCTCTTGTTCCACCACATCCCAAAGGTGCTCTACTCAGTTGAGATCTGTTGACTGGTGGAGGCCATTTGAGTACAGTGAACTCATTGTCATGTTCAAGAAACCAGTTGGAGATGAGGTGAGCCTTGTCACATGGTGTGTTATCCTGCTGGAAGCTCACTGTGGTAATAAAGGGACGGAAATGGCCAGCAAGAATACTCTGGTAGGTTGTAGCATTTAAAGACTGTTCAATACTAAGGGACCTAAAGTGTGCCAAGAAAATATCCCCCCAAACTGTGACCAACAACCACGCCACATTCAAAATCACTTAAATCCCCTTTCTTACCCAATCTAATGCTCAGTTTGAACCTCAGCAGGTCATCTTGACCATATCTGCATGCCTAAATGCATTGAATTGCTGCCATGTGATTGACTGATTTGATAATTGGGTTAACGAACAGTTGAACAAGTATAATAAAAGAATTGGATGGTGGGTGATTACTAAGGGTTAAAATGGTATCATTTTTAATATTTTTTAGAACAAAGATTTTGCATGTTAATGGGAAATTCCTATACCACGTCTATGACAAAGTGGGTGAGAACACCATTTGCCCAGAGTGTAGGCTTGTTTGTATGTAACATTCTTGTTGAGTTAGCCATGCTTTATTTGTATTCTGTGGAGATGCAAACATTTACTATCCCGGGTTTGTTTATGTTTTGCACTTGTACAGACTACGTATTATAACATCTTGGTTCATATCAACTTTGACAAGTTTACATTTTGATTTTGCTCATTTCATTTACTAGCTGGTTTAGTTGCTTGGTTTAACTTATCTTACTTACCTGTGTTCCAGGAGCCAAAGGAGGAAGTGCTGCCTCACTTCCTGTATTTATAGCTTCCTGTTGAGTCTGAGGTCACAGGAAGGGACCAGGTGAAGAGGGGGGGAAC
>VVHJ01059881.1:10684-23040 GCA_015107715.1 Tylochromis polylepis | reverse complement strand
CTGTCGACCTGTTTGCCTTGTATGCAAACTGGTATGGATCGATGTCTGCAGGAATGACAGCCTTAATGTGTGACATGATAAGTTTCTCAAAACATTTGGCGATTATGGGTGTTAAAGCAACTGGACGATAGTCATTCAAGCAGCTCACCGTGTTCTTCTTGGCCTCTGGAATGATGGTGGATGACTTAAAGCAGGATGGTACTACAGACTGTAGCAGTGAGAGGTTGAAGATGGTGGTGAAAACCTCTGCTAGTTGGTTTGCACATGCTTTAAGCACTCTTCCTGCTACACCGTCTGGACCAGCTGCTTTCCTCGCATTGACTCTGCGCAGTGTGGCTCTGACCTGATGCTGCTCCAGCTGGATGGGGGCGTCGTCATCCTCCTGAAACAGCAGGATGGGTGTTAGTTTCTGGAGTTGCTTGTGTTCAAATGTTCCTCAATGCGCTGTTTGTATTTGCACTTGGCTTTTTTTTTACGCCCTTTAGCAGAGATTGGCGTGCCTCTTTGTAGGCTTGTTGGTCTCCTGATTTGAAGGCACTGTCACGTGCTCTTAGTAGAGCTCGCACCTCGCTGTTGAGCCACGGCTTCTGTTACACTCTCAGTACAGAAGTTGATGTATGAGAGTACGGCAGATGTGTGGCCCTCCAAGTCTGTTCCTTCTGCAAATATACTCCAAACCAAACATGAATTAAATATGTGATATTTTTATAATAAATTAAAATTAAAGTATATTTTTATATAATTAAAAATCTCCACATTACTATAAAATATGGATTCAATAATGAATATTGCTATAATATCCATATTTAAAATATATATATTTTTAATATAATTTAATATATTGCTACAATATTAACTGCAATATTTTTATGATGTATTGTAAATAAATGAATTAATTTTTCATTAATGTGTTGATTTTTAATAATTAATTTTTGCTCTCAAAACAAAAGTAGGAAAGATTGCTTTAATATCGTGCAATGATTGGATGTTATTGAATCAATATTAATGTAAGAAATTCTACAGCATGATAAAAATATTTATTAATGCATTCATGTAGGAATCCAATTTTAATATAATAATGTTAATTCACTGAGTAAGATTGTTAGAATAAAATGTAAATATTTAGTAGAAATAATACATAATTGGTGTTGTTAAATCAAAGTGCTTTTACTATTTTAAAAATATGTTAAAATTTAAATATTAGAATCTGACCTGCCAGTATATATGAACCAGTACTAGCTGTCTACCTTTATATTGGCATTGGCGTTTAAATCAGCTGATAACTGAAAAAGTTAAGACGGAATTGAAGAACTTTTAAATCATGTTATGCATGTTGGTGCTGCATAGTTTGTCCACCAGGGGGTGCTCTAGAACTTTTCTGTTCGCAACAGGTGCTTGGAACATTACAAACACAACAATCAGCTGATCCGAGCAGAACTGGTGTAAACAGTTATCCATGACTTCTAATAAGAAAAGAAGCGTCTTTTTGAGCTGAACTGTTATCTCATTAATAACTGCACACAAAAAAATATGAATGAAATCTGTTTATGTTTCATGTGTCTAAAAGTCAAACTCATGAGCAGATAAATTGGATTCTTAAATCACCAATATCAGTATTGGTATCGGTCGGGCTCTCCTACAAATATGCATATTCACATAATTCAGTATTTTTATATCATTATAACACAATAATAAATAAATTTATTAACGTTAGTAGGCCAGATACACGCGTCATATAAATCATTAGATTATGACAGATTAAAAAAGAAAAAGTACATTTTGTTCTTAATCAGTGATCAAAGTTGTCACAGTGTGCTGCCCGTCAGTGTATTAGTTAAACGCGCTTGCACAGAGGAGAAGGGAAGTTTCCGAGCTGCGCTTGAACGCAGCATTTTTTCTGCGTCTGGGAACAAAAACACCGGAGCGACTCGGTCACATGTAGCGCGCCCAGCCGCAGCACGAGCGCGGAGCCGCGAGGAACGAGGAAGTCAGTCGAGCCGTCGGCGTCCAGGAACAAGCAGCAGCGGTGCGTCCGGCTCCCGTCCCCGGCTCCCTCCGCCACCTCACCCGCCACCTATGGTTCTCCTCCGGCACATCTCCATCGCCCTGACCGCCGCCGTGGCTGCCCTCGGCTCCGCGCTCTTCATCGCGCTGAACTACTTCTACAAGAGGCGGATATGGTCCCCGCAGGCGGAGTACTGCACCATCAAAGAGGTGGGAGGACAGGTTACTAAGTCAAGCCTCTGAGTTTAATCATTTTAGACGTTTAATCGATTTAATTTCAATTTGGCTGAACTGTTTAACTTGGAGAGGAGCGCGTTCAGGGACCTCTGACTGAGGTAAGGAGACGCTGCAGAGTCATTAGACCTGGTGGAGATGTGCCGGTGGCAGAGAAAACAGAAAGATGTGATGAAGAAGAAAAGAAGGAGGTGGAGGTGATAATTAATGATGATGGTGGTGATGAAGGTGGGGGGAATGTAGTGAGTATGATTTGAAGACTCTGATGTAATGCACTTTATTTTATATTAACAGGACAGCATTATGTAACGTGATAGCTCCGGAGGTGCGTTGATCGCCCCCTAGTGGGTGGTTGAACTGTTGGTCAAAAGCCCCGCCCCTTCCACATTAGTAACCATGGACACCAGTGATCTTTAAGACATGGGCGTCACCCACCCTTGAGCCAATGAAGCCATTCTACTTCCTGTTAATCCCATTGTAGAGAAATCGGGTGCAGTTCAGACAGAGCTTCAGCAGGGGGCGCTCGTGAGCTACTCCTAATTAATTATAACGTCATGGTAGCTATGGTGGTATTTTATCTATGGTGCGTTAATGTATTAGTAAACAAAAGAAACCATCCAGACATGTAAACTGTTTACGTCTTAAAATGGGTGTTTATGGGGCCTCGAGTGGCCGTTTGAGGAACTGCAAGTTTGGAAACTTCAATGTTAGTTTAATTTTTGAGATCTGGTGTTTTTTGTTTTTAGGCTTTTTTGTTTTCTGATCAGCTTTTTTAACGTCCTCATGACCGACGGCTTCTCCGGATAAGCTCCGAGTGATTCCTGTCACCTCTGAAGGAAGCAAAGACGCAGCGATTACATTTGCCGATTGTGTTCTCAGTTTACAGATTTCTGTTTTACTCAAATGAGAGAAAAAAGGCCACCCCAGTGTCTTAAAGACGAAAAAACCCCTGAAGTCCTCACAGCTTTTCATGGGTAATTGACTGACTTAATAATTAAAATACATGCAGACTGTTTCAGTTTTAATTGCTGCTGCTGAAAAGAGAAAAAAGTAGGAAATCATGTTCAAGGTGATGCTGAAGCAGCGAGCTTCCTTGTGGGAATATGATTGTTTGTCTCAGCTTCCTGCAGACAGACAGAAAAACACAAAAATGAGGCGTGCGGCGTGCGGAGGGTCTTAATGAATGAGTCTTCACAGCTGCAGCCCGAGTCTCTTAATAAAATCTATTTGCATGTTTCTAATCTTGTTTCCTCGATTCAATCGGCAGCAGTCTGTAATGGGCTTAGCCTGCTTTATCTGGCTCAGCCCGTCTTTGGGGGATAATGCCGGCGTCTGCCGGCGGCTCACCACAGAGGAGATGTAAATGTTTCAGTCTGGGGATGCGTTCTAATCACGTCTCGGGAAAGCAGGGGGGTTGACTAAGGCGTGTTTTTGACCCCGAGGAGTTGGGGCAGGTGGGAGGGCAGCACACGCTCATTTACAGAGCGACAAACAACCACAGCAGCACTTCATTTTGTTGTTTCTTTCTCTATTTTTGTTAGGCAGACGATGGGTTCAGAGGCCTTTATCTTTATAGTAATCCCAGTTTTTTTTATATCGTTTGTGACTCCACGGCCTCGTCTCTACAGACACATTCAGTGTTGTTAAATGTTGCTGTTGTTCCTCTGAGATTCTGCTCTGTGTTGACATTATTAATTGTTTGTGCAGATCTGTCAGCGCCGCGTTCTTGCTGTAACTCACCTGTTCTGCCACATTCGAGAGGTGTTCAGGTGCTCGTGACTGCGACGGTCCCCAGACTCCATAGGAATGTCCAGCAGTGAAAATGTGACAAACTTACAAGAGTATAATCTGATGTAAACGTACAAGACGTGTTGTCCTTTTGTTGTTATAGTTAGCTCAACTTTAGCTAAACCTAGCCAGGTTTGTATTGCCTAAACCTAACCAAGTAGTTTCACTACAGAAGCCTAACAGAATACTTTCCTTTACCTAAACGTAACATAATAGTAGTTTACGTTGTTTAAACTTAAACAAACAGCTTTAATTAGTTACTGAAACCTGTCCAGGGTTTTATTGCCAAAACCTAACGGAGTAATTTTAATTGTCTAAACCTAACCAACCAGTTTCATTACAGAAACCTAACCAGGCTTTAATTGTCTGAACCTGACTATTTTCATAACTTAAACCTAACCAACTAGTTTTACTACCTAAACCTAGCAGAATAATTTTCTTTACCTTAACATAACATAATAGTAGTTTACATTGCTTATACTTTAACAAGTAGCTTTAATTAGTTACTGAAACCTGTCCAGGGTTTTATTGCCAAAACCTAACAGAGTAGTTTTCATTCGTAGTTTGTAGTTCCCAAACCTTACTGAGTAGTTTTATTCTTAAAGCTCATGAGAACACGTACTTTAAGTGTGTGTGTAATGCCAGAGAAAGGCTAAAAATAATCATACTTGAACGTGGATAATGGGTCCACCAGCCTCTAAATGTGGACTTTATCACCCTTTAAACCAGGGAAATCTCTATTTTGGGTCCATGGTCACAAATCTCTCGATGTGATGCGATTCATGCAAACGTGAGTTTAGTATTTCACACAGCGACAGGCGTCTGTGCTTGCAGACTTGCTGCTTTGTGTCAGGGTGCAGCGGTATGGGAGTTTCATCTTCTCTTAAAATATCGCAGCATCATAAGTCAGGGGTGTCAAATTCAGGTTCAGCTGGGGAAATGAGAATGTCACCGAGGCCCAGATACACGGTCTACAGCCACAATTTCACCGCAAATGTATGTCTCAACAGCGTTTTCACGTACAGATTGGTGAGGATGAAGCCCGCAGCGAGTCCACATTGAGTATTTTAGCCTGTGTGGCATTTAGTCCAGGAATATAATGTATTCTCACTGCAGTTCCACAGGAAGGCTGCAGGCAGTCAGCTCCCAGCAGTCTGTTTCACAAAGACAGCTGCTGCTCGTTTGTGGCCTTTAATAAAACCAGATCTGTCCTGAGGTAAATGCAAAGTTTTTCATCTTGCCTTTTGTCCTTGAACATACTTCCACAGGTCTCACAGAGCCTGTTTCAAGTAGTGTGCCTGTACTATAAGATAAATGTAAAGCTCAGCCTTACAGCTCCATCATTGAGATTGGGCGGATTACACATGTTGTGCTGTAGCTGCGTTCTTCTTTTCAGTTCAGAGACTTTCTGAAACTTCTGTTCACCGCCGGTGACCCCACATCACCACCGCTGCGTTGATTCAAACGTCACGGTGAAGATTGTGTCGTTTGAAAACAGGAATCGTCTCAGGCTCAGTGACGATGCGGGATGCTCTGTCTTCCGTCTCAGCTGAAATCGTCTCTCTCCCGTTTTGTTGGGTCACAGGCTTTGTTGTGGAGATTCACCATGAAGCTGCAGCTTTCTCAGCAAGTGTATGTGATGCCATGTCCATTTCTTTAATGATATCAGGGCTGCCTCCTGTCAGCTGACCATATGTTGATGAAGAGTCTCAGTCTGCCAAGTTGTTATTGGTTGGTCACAAACTCAAAGCTCAGGTTTGATTTAATTCACTTTTTCTAACGCAGCCAGCTTCAGAGACTTGGTTTTAGTGTCTTTGTGGTCAAAGAGGTTAAAACTAAAACCAGTTCTCACTGACTTCAACAACACTTTCAGTCAGGAAGTACTCAGTGAATCACATCCAGGCTCGCTAACAAAAACTTCTGGTTATCTTTGGACTGTCGACTTCTGGGCGTTGATAAAGCTGCTGTTAATCAGTGTCCACAGAGAGCCTTCCTGTCACTTCCTGTTATTCCAGGCGAAGCTCGGACTTCAGTTTGACTTCCATTTCTTGGAAAGGAGGAAGTGTTTCTAACACTCAGTCAATACACAAGTTGAAGCTGGTTATTCGTAGTCTGGCTGCAGTGAAATCGCTGAAGTGGAAGTAGATGCAAGAGAGAGAGAGGAAGAGCAATCACGTGTAATCACAGGAGAAGTCATGGAACATGAGCAGCCGATGGCGTGTGGCGGCGTTGGAGGATGATAGCTCCTTTTGCCTCCTCTCTGAGTAAACCGCAGCTCTACGCTTGCTATTCAGAGCTGCAGGCGAGCTGGCTGTACCACTCCCTCAGTGGGAAGCTGCTGCGTCACTGGAGTGGCCTTCAGAGAGACGTTAAACCTCTGTCAGATCCAGCAGTGCTGATCTGTAGCTGAGCCGGGACTCTTTAACCTCCCCGCGGGGCAGCAAAGCAAAAGAAATCGATTCAGTATCACCAGTTTTTATGAGAAATGTCTGAAGCAACAAGAAAAAGGTTAAAACGCTCAAGAGAAAGTTACAGAGGGAGCAGGAGACAATTGAATGGTGTGCTGGTTTCATTTAAAGTCATATTAGATCATTTGAATATGCGTGCAATCCAGGTAGGAGCCAATCAGACGATGGAGATGCGCGCAGGGCGCGCCCTGTTAGGAGCGGCAGCAGCTCTGCAGCCTCAGCAGCTACAGCGAGGCTTCTGCGCTGTCAGGGTTTGAGGTTGATCTCCCAGTGGGTCGACTCAGCCAGAAAAACACGGAGGCGGGCTTCAGAGCTGTCAAACCGGCCTTGTTTATCTGCTGCTACATTTATCCGGCAGCACCAGGCGGCGATTACAGCGAGAAAGACGTCAGAAGAAACGCAATCCATCATCAAAATATCCCAGACTCTTCATCTGGCCTGTTTCCACAGTGCGTGCTGGGTAATTATTCAGTGGTTTCATCTATTAGCGAATCAAATTAACCGATTCTGAAGGAGTAATTTTTGCACTTGATGATCCATCAACAAAGTGGTATTGTTAATAGGAAGCTGATGCATCTCCACTCTGAAAGGGCTGATATGAATTGGTAATTAACCTCTACAGAGCTGCGGCTGCACATCAGCACATGGCATGAATAAAGACCAACCTTGTGTGACTTTTAAAAAGGGGATGACTGACGTGTGCAGGATCTCAGAGGGGCCGTGACGTCCCCGAGCCTCTCGGGCGCTTTCAGAGCGCGTCTTCGTTTGAAGCCTTCTCTGAGACTCGCGTTTCTTTATTCCTGCACACACAGAAGGCTCGCTGAGACAAATCTGCCCTGAAATAAAAGTAATAAAGGGATTCCTGCTCTTTCATTAAAGTATAATATCAGAGTGGTGCCCCTCGAGGTTTGCAGAAGCTGATTCATATTCCTGCACATTATGAGAAGTCTTCAGTACCAAATTCCCAAAAGTCTAATGCATTCGGTTTGATTCGAAGAGGTGACCTGGTGTGAAGAAATACAAACATGAAGCATCAAGTTGAAATACCTGCTTCTACCTGAAAGACAGAAGAGTCAGGCACTGGGTTTGATCCAAGCAGAGCTGCACAATCATCATTTCATTACCAGGGAATCTGCTTTTGTAGTTTGGCTTTGTCCTTTATTAGGTCCCTGCAGCCAAGGTGAGGTTCTCCAGAACAGTGAATTTAAAAAATGTGATATTAAGACAAACACGTGTCTGTGATGTGTCATGTTGCAGTGGCCCTGAAACACATGCTCACCAGCTATCTTTGGACTCTTGACTTTGAGTATCTCAGTATCTGTTAATCAATTCTGAACTCAAAGACTCACTCTGAGCAGAGAGCCTTTTCTCTTCCTCTTATTTTCTGCTGCACTGAAACTGGCAGCAACTCAGTGAACGAAGCTAAATTATTTCCACCTGTTTCTAGGCAAGAAGCCGGCATTGTTAGTTTAAACTCGCACTAGTGCTAATGCAAACCAACTGATCCAAACGGTAAACAGATATTAGAAGTTAAAGCACAACAGGAACGTCCTTGCATGTGAAAAAGCAGCTCATTGTGGTGTTTGAAGGTAGAGCCTGACCACTTTATCCATTTAGCTGTTTGTATGTAGCTGCATTTATAACGGCCGATAAATGAAAATATAAGAAGTAAGGCCTCAGTTATACTCTGTCGGAGACTCGAACAGCTGGAGGCCGGATGGCCGAGTACTTATTATTGTTAAACTTCTTTAGGTCTGATTGAAGTCTGCTGCCTGGGACACAGGCAGGCACGTGGACATCCACACAGCACTCGCTCACTGTCTGACAATGAAATGAACGTCATTGGGGGCTGAGCGGACTCAGAAGCTTGTTCCTGGGTTAAAGAAGAGACAGGAGAAACACTCTTCAACCATGTTATGAGTGCTGAGTCTGCTTAGTTTATCCACACGAACAGCTGTTTTTCACTCCTGGAGGTGATATGTTGTCGTAATGTTCTCCTCGATGTCCAAAGCCCTCCGTCATTGTGCATATATTAATTGTATGTGACTGAACTGCTGGTGGTTTGGAAAGCTCAAAGTGCCACACAAATATTCAGAAACCAAAGGCTCACCCTCACACTCTGTGTTGAATAAGTGATGTGTTTAATCTTTGCCTCAACTCAACATTTCCAAACATTAACATCTCTGCGGTCTGCCTGCAGGAGGAGGAGGAGCGCGGGAAGCGCCAGGTCCTGGTACTCGGTCTGGACGGGGCCGGGAAGAGCAGCATGCTGCAGGGTTTGACCCCCGGGGATTCAGCGGCTAAGAGAGGCCGGTGCCGGCCCACCCGCGGCTTCAACTTTATGAGTCTCAATGCCCCCGCCTGTCAGCTCGACTTCCTGGAGAGTAAGGCTCCTTTTATCCGTCCTAATCAAATACTGCTCTGTGTGGAGTCTAGCGGGCATTGATGTTTTATCAAACAGCATGAAATGGAGAAATGGAAAGATTTTTGGCCCAACTGTTCTGTTCAGTTGGCCATTTGTTTCATTAAAACTGCCTCGAATCAAACAGCTCTGCAGACATCCCTGGAGACGCACTGTGGAAAACCAGATTCATAAAATGTCAGCTGAGACTTGGTGAATGAAATCTGCTTTTTTTTCTTTTTTTTTTAAACATTAGCAAGTTATGGAGATGGTGCGTGTGCTAATTCTCTGTACTTTGGTTTGGACTGGGCCTCTCTTTATCGTCTCCAGTTGGTCCAAAATGCAGCTGCTCGTCTGCTAACTGGCACTAAACGATAGGAGCACATCACCTCAGTTTTGGCCTCTCCACACTGGCTTCCTGTTCCTTACAGGATCCAATTTAAACTCTTACTTTTTGTTTTTAAATCACTTAACAGCCGAGCCCCTTCTTACCTGTCTGAGCTCCTGTTTATTTATGCTCCACAAAGAACCACGAGGTTCATGTCAAAGCTAACCTGAACTATTCCACGGACTAAACTTAAATCTCACGGCGACAGAGCCTTCTCTGTGGCAGGTCCCAGACTCTGGAATAGACCTCTTAATATCAGATCTGCACAAACGCTCGAACATTTTAAATCGTTACATTTTTATGGTCTGGCTTTTAACACACATTGACCTAAACATTTTGGTTTTAACAGCCTTCGCTGTTGTTGTTTTAGTTGTTTATTTAGTCGATATTTAACTGCATCATTGTTGTGCTTTTGGTTTATTTTAATGGCATTTTACATTGTTAAGAACTTTGTGCAGCATGGACTGTTGGTAATGCACTATATAAAAATAAACTTGACCTAACGTTAGCACATCCCTACCAGTTGAAAATGTTTAGCTCATTAGCTTGTTGACGTTCGTTAATTTAGACCCTATACTAACCTTTACGACTGTTAGCGCCAGTTAGCACAAGATGATGCTAACATTAATTAAACATACTGATGAGCGTCGTAGATTACAGCCACACAGGCCTAGAGACCAGTCGGCAACCATCGGTTGATTGAAAATATGTATTCATTGTCCAGTTTGTGCGTTTGTTTGCTGTCCGTTCCTGTGAAATCGACCCATAAAGCTCCATTCACACAGGCCTAGAGACTGGTCACCGACACCCTGGCGAAGAGGGCGCTGCACCTTGTGATTGTTTTGGTTGGTAGCATGTTGGATTCCCTACCGAAGTACAAACAATCGGAGGCTTTTAGCGTGTTAACATTAGAATATTTGCAAGCTTGCAGCAAGATGTTCTCAAAAAATAACAAGCGGTGTAAAAGAAATTAAAAAAGCTGCTGAAAAATACATTCATACAGTTTTATCTTCGGTTATATGAAATGAGCCAAGAAAATATGAAAACGCAAAGCCGGTAATGTCCATAATTGATCTGCTTTAAGCGCTGGTAAGTAACTCCAGTGGCTTTATGTCTGAGTTTAACTTAAAGGGAGATTTTAATCTAGAACTTCAGTTGTTTTTCTTCCCTGAAAGCTCACATCATCCATCACTGCCAACACAAAGGCAATCTCTAGCAGTGGCTCTTGTTATATTATTATTTGTTCAGCGACTGAAACGTTCAGTATCAAGGTATCACGAAAGGTAACTGTTACAAAGAAGCCTGGAAAGTGTATTTCTGTTTAATTTCACACTGTGGTGGTAGGGGTTAGATCACATTACATTTACTAGCGAGATCAATAAATCCATCACATTAGTGCTCCACGGCACCAATACTAACATGAACGACGCTTTTCATTCAGCCGACGTACATGGTCAGCCGTGGGATGAGTTTCTGTTGATGTATTTGGAGGAATGTGTCACACTCACTGAACACTGCGATCGGTGGGCGCCGCTAATCTTTTTCTCATCCGCGAAAGTAAGAGGAGCTCACGCCGCCGCCCACACGGTCACAATACTTCAGTGGCTCTGTGCATTAAATGTCTAAAGTGTCTCTGTCTCGGTGACGCCGACGCAGAGGCGTGCTGACAGATGAGAAGCAGTACGATGCACAGATCTCTTTATGGAGTCCTGTGGGGAATTATAAATAAAAGAACTAACACCAGATCAGATGGAGAAGTAGTTTTAGGTTTTGAGCTGATGATGAGATTTGGGTTTGTGCGAAAGGGAAGTGAAACTGTCAGTGGCCAGGCCCTAAATCCTCATCTTTCTCCTTCAGGACCGTGTGTCCCACTTTACAAGCTTTGAGAAACAAATTGTGTTGCCGTGTGGTGAAATTTAATTACTCAAAAAAGATGAGCTAAAGTTAAAGCTAAAAATACGCTAAAGTTCCTAAATAGCATCCGAACAGAGAGGTAACAAAGGCAAAGAAGCAAATGAATGAAGAAACAGAGGAGAAGACGAGGCAGGCGTAAACTATGAGAGAGCAGACGAAGAAGTGAAGTAAAAGGAAAAGAGATGACCCAAAAACAAACAGGGATGATGAAGGCGCCCACAACAAGAAGACAGAGGAAGGCAAAGGCACGGAAACTCCGGGGAGACTGAAGTAAGAATAAAATCAAAATGCAAACCAAAATTCAGTTAAAGCACAAGAAATAAATATCAGTGACGTCACAAAAACCTGGGATAACTGTACAGAAAGGCTTCAACCAGTCTGATGTCGATAAAGGGGATAAAGGTGCACGACCTTTGATGGTACCAGAAAATATCCTCATTCTTCTCTTATTCACATGTAAACACGTGTTTTAAAAGCTCGGAGTTCGCTGATCTAAAATGTTTTCCACCGTGCGCGTGAAATGAAGAACTAAAGTGAAACTAAGACGGAGCTTAAACTAGTCAAAACCCTGAGCTTTTTTTGTGTTGTTACTCTTCATCATTATTGCACAGGTTCTCCATTTCAATCATCTCTACATAGCACATATTTAACTGAAGAAGAAAGAACTCAGCTAAAAGACAAAAAGCGAGAGTTATGTGTCTATGTTCACGTGCTGTTGCTGAAGGGCAAGGCCTTTTTTTTTGGGGGGGGGTGACATTTCAAGCTTATAAAATCTTCTGAAATTAGAACGTGAATAAAAACTGACACGCAAGCTGTTGATTGCACACCAGAGTCCATGAATAAAAACATGAAAATATTAAAGTTTATGTAGACGTGCTTCCTGAATTCAAACGCGTGTTTGGTACTCTTTGGAAGCTTAAAGCTCCCCGATCGTCTCTTTTAAATTACAAAACAGTGTCAACATGCAGGCGTCAGGAGGACTTGCTCTTACGTCGTCATGCACTCACACCCTGTTAGACCAAGACTGAAGATTGAGCCGCTGATACAAGAAAGCTATCGACTCCATGAAATTTGTTTTAACTCCCTTACGAATGCATGTGTGCCGAAACACATCTGGCTTTTTTTTTTTAGTTTTTTTTTTTTTTTTACAGTTTGTTGA
>VVHJ01059880.1:0-10348 GCA_015107715.1 Tylochromis polylepis | reverse complement strand
TCAGCACATTCAGCTCTCTGAAAGTGAATGGAAACATGAACTGGATGTCTTGGTTGGCTTTGTCTTCAGCCCAGTCCAGAATGAACTTTTGCGTTAACACTGTTTTCCCAATGCCAGCCACTCCCTTTGTCATCACTGTTCTGATTGGTTCATCTCTTCCAGTGGAGCCTTTGAAGATGTCCTCTTGCCTGATTGGTCTTTCTGCTATGCCTGATTTCCTGGATGCTGTTTCAATCTGTCTGACCTCATGTTCATCATTGACTTCTGCAGTCCCTCCCTCTGTGATGTAGAGCTCTGTGTAGATCTGATTCAGAAGGGTTTTGTTTAATGCTGCTGAAATCCCCTCAACCACACACTGGAACAACTTCTTCAGATGGGACTTGAGTCTAGACCGACACCTCTGCAGAGTCTCTGAATGAAAAAAAAGAAAGGAGAAAAAAATTAAGAGAAGAAAAAAATTGTAAGGTTCAAGAAAAGTAATTGGCATTTTGACATTCCTTTCCCTTCAGATCTCTATCTGTTGATGTAGTTCATTTTATTGATATAATTACATGCAATTTCTTGCATGTCCATTAACTGTCCATTAAAAAAAGGAAAAAAAAATCCTGTACATTCTCAGAACCTTAACTTCCATGATATCATGTCGGAGAACTAAGTTAGTGCTGCTTTAACTTATGAAAAGCCTTCAAATGTTCTGAGTTTACTATCAGATTGTTCTTTTTCACTTCATCCAGCCCTTTCCTTGTTTAAAGTGATTAAACTTTTCAAATAAGCCATCACAGTGCAAGTATAAAATGTTTGAAATAAACAGGAGTGTTCAAAATCAGCGTATAATTACCTGAAAATAATAAACTAATTTAAATATCTTCAGTTTACTGTGTAGATGCGGAACCACAAAAGTTTGTGTTATTATACTGTATGTTGTTTTGACATGGAAGTTTCGGAGTCTTGTGAGATTAAAATCAGTTTTGTTAGCTTTGCTTTCATCAAAAATGCAATAAATTATTAAATGTTTATTTTTTTTTATAGATCTGTTCTTATAATCCTTGACAAACTTATTTTTAGATTTTTTTAAACTTCATGCCAAATCCTAAATTATTCTACGGTGTGATGTCTCAAACATGGTTCAATAAATATTAACATTAATAAATAAAAAAGGTTTAAGGTGCAATTGTGTTAGTGTCTGTTACTGTAAATAACATAGTCATTATTTACAGAGGTAGGTTTTATTTAAGTGTAATTTAATGAAATTTGATCAAATGTGCTTTGGTGTGATACCATATCCTGATTTTATATTGGGAAATTCTATTGGCAGCTCTTTTTAGCTGAGCTCCTTGTGACCTCCATGGTCATGTTAAGTAAATGTTTATTTTGTCCTTTTCTCTCAGGCCCTGTTTACACATCTACGTTTTCCCTTAAAAACGTATACTTTCCCCTTCGTTTGCGCCTTTCGTTTACACACAAACGGAGATGTCGCCTCTGAAAACGATTCTTTCTAAAAACTCCGGCAAAAGTGGAGATTTTGGAAAATGCCATCGCAGTGTGGACTGCAAAAACGGAGGCTTTCGAAAACGATGACGCATTTTAGTCATGTGATGCAGTCATGTGACCAATTCAACTATGATGGCGGACGGCATTGTACAGCAGTCGTTTTGTTTGCTCTCAATTATGACGGCCCTATCAAAGATTAATATCAGTTTGTACATGCTCCAGATAGCTTTTCTTCAAATAAGACAGAATGTAAAGTAAATAAGTAGATAAACGGCAGACGGAAATGACGCAGGTCGAATCGTCTTACGTTTCACGCATGCGCGGTACAGGAACGTAAGCGTTTTCAGTGTGGATGAACAACTCTTCGGAAATGATTGGAAACGACTGAAAACGATAGTGTGGACGCGGAGCATTTTCAGACGAAAACGCCGTTTTCAAATTTATCCGGAGTAGTGTAAACGTAGTCTCAGAGTAGTTTTGATATTTAACTATGTTTGGAGATCAGCGAAAGTGTGAAGTTTTGCTGTCCTTTGGTGTCACACCGTTAAATGACATTTTTCTATTAAAAAATTTATTTTAAAAACACAATTACAAATCCTTATGCAAATTTCTCTTACCAGCTGATAACTGGTAGTACTTAAGGTATAGGTAGCATGGTTATTAACTGCTACAAAAGCATAAAAGTCCTGTGGTGTAACAGAAAATGTCCTCTGGTGTGAGACTTTTGGACTGTCACAGCAGAAGACATCTTTAAGAAGCTTTTAAATAAATATTGTATTTATTTATTTAAATAAATACAATTAGTTTGCAAATTGTTTAGTCCTTTTGGATAATTTATCAACAAATTTAAATTCAGTATTTCATTCAAATAAAGATTTTGCTCCTGATTTTGAAGACAGGTTCAAATATCAAGAGGTGTCATTGAAATAAGTATAAAGTAAATAAATGTTTTAAGTGTGAAATTGATCTCTTTCAGAAAAAATACACAGGAAAAACAAGTGGGAAAAATAGGATAAAAAGGTATAGAGTGTAAACTAACAGGTATAAGTATCGTCAGAGACAGATTTATTAAGAGCTGGTAATTATAGATTTAATTTTCTACCAAGAAACAACATTTAAGACATATTGGTATTAGAAAAAAAAGGAAGGTACTTTGTTTTGCTAGAGAGAGAAAAGTCTCCGGAAGCTTTATTATGTATTTTAATATTTTCAATATATTCATATATTTATTGAAAATATTAAAATACATAATTTTTAATTTTTGCTTAGTTTTGCTAATTAAACTAAATAGTTATAATATGAGATTGAGTAAACAAACCTTTGTTTCACAGATATGTGGCCTCACCTTTCTTTGCAGATGAGGATCGACGTAGGTGAGAGAAGAGAGCTGGATCTATGGTCCGAAGATGTCTGATCGTTATCCTGCAGGCTTCGTTTCCTTTTTTCTTCACTGTATCAATAAAGCAGCGAGCCTTATTTGCTCTAGATTTGTTTTCTTCTATTATTGATTCTTTCTCCAAATCACCCAAAACACCATCATTTACAAGAGCTTCAAGGAGCTGTGTAAGGATTTCTGTTGACACCCTCCTCACAAATTCTCCCCGCAACATGGCAAGCTCCTCTAAAAGAATAAGAAATGAAATTAATAAAGTTAGTAAACTTAAGTGTTTTAGGAAGATGTGCCACTAGAATAATATTAATAGATTTCTCATGTGTGAGTGAATTCTGATAACGTTATGTTTGAAAATAAATGTCCTGTCGGTTTGATTTCTGATTCAGATGCCAAGTAGAAAGCATGGCATAGGCCATGTACCGTAAAATCTTAGACAAGAATCGCCTTCCTTCAGTCAAAATGCTGAATGTGTGTTATGAATAGGGTTTTCCAGCATTACAGTGACCTAAAATGTACCTCCAAGGCAACAAAGTATTGGCTAAATAAGAAATAGATTAAGATCATGGCGTGCCATAGCCAGTCTCCAGACCTCAGCCCCATAGAAAATCTGGTGAGGCAGCTGAAGCTTCGAGTTGCCAAGCGACAGGCAGGGGTAAAGAAGAGTGGGCCAAAATCCCTCCTGTGCAACCTGGTGACCAACTACAAGAACTTTCTTATGACTGTGCTTGCCAACAATGGTTTCTCCACCAAGTAAGACTCGTGTCATGTTTTGCAGGAACTGCAGGATTCTTAGCTTTTGGCACAGCAGATTGCAAGTATGTAGACAGACAGAGGTTCCTCCAACTGACAATCAATGGGGTTATGTTTCTTTATCCAGGAAAATAAGTAACTTCAGCTAGATGGTCTCCATTTAAACGGTTATAGGAATAGCTGTTTGTAGAGGATGGGGATGCCAAACAGTTTAGACAGCCTCTCATCTAAAAACACTGCTCTGGCCCCGAGTGTTATCAGCACTTGGAGTGGGACTGGCTGTAACAGAGTTAACTTGAAAGCCAACATTGTGTCAATTACTGATGGACACTCTTTTGGCTTGACTATTAACTCTGAAGTATAAGCACTTGGCTTCAAGCCTGGCTCTGCAGGAGGTTTTGTCCTGTTTAAAGGGAATTTTTCCTTCTCACTGTTGCCAAAGTGCTTGCTAAAAGGGAGTCTGATTGTTGGGGTTTTCTGTGTTTTCTCTATTCTGATCTAAAGAGTTTATTGGCAAGGGCCTGGCTCTTTCACTTCCTGTCTATTCCACATACAACTGTGCAATGGGTATCCTCTCAGCCATGCTCGTTCTGTCCAGACAGAAGCTGAGGTAGATACTAGCACTCATTATAAGACAAACATGCAAGTGTATGGTTATTAGTCTTGGCTAAAGGACTTGTTTTCAGTCATTGTTTAAAGTAGGATGTTTCCTGTTGTTTCAATGTTTTAGAAACTCCTCAGTTAGACCTGATTTGGTAACCTTCTCTGTCACCACCTCTCAAAATTCTTACCTGCAAAAGGAAGATCCATCTCAGACTTGCCTGCCTTTCTGCTCTCCACCACATTGCTCCCAATGCACTCCCCATTATTTACTGTAAATCAGATCCCAGGAGCAAACGTCCTCTTCTTACCTACTCCCTCATCAGGGGTGATTCTCCGGGCCAACAGGGACTGTTTTCATTCTTGTGTTAAGGATAAAATATGTAAACCTGTTCAAGCCTCAGTATCTGCATTTAGGTGCTCAGGTCTGATATATATTGCATGCTTTTTCACTTTATTGCATTATGAATGCATGATTTAATTATTTTTTTAATCTACAATTTCAATCTACATCCAAATGTCCACATTAGCTTGTGTCTCATCAGATTAGAGAATTTTTGATGTGTGAAGGCGCTTCCCTGCCTCGTGCTTCACCTGGTGATGATGGTGTTTAATGGTGTGGGTGTAGCTTTTCCATAGCAGATGTTTACTCTTACCTTCTGGTGAAACTGATGAAGCTCCCTGGATTGTTGACGGAAAGAGCACACCTTGAATGATAAAACTGGCTTTTAGAGTGAAAACCTGCATGGCTTCAAAGCACTATAAATATATCTGCCCTCAAACACAAAATGAAGTCACAAAGCCAGAGTACAGTCAAACTACCACATCCTGAATTTATTAATACATTTCATGAAATAAATTTGCCAGTTTTGTGTCTTCATACCACGCTGAGGGTTTCATGTCTTTTTCCTCTGACTGACCTTCATTCATCTTCTTTAAAATAGATGTCCCCACATCCATCACATGGTCACCAGTATATGTCTGCACCATCAAATCTACAGTTTCCAGTATGTCTGAGTTCTCTAAACAGTTTTTGATGGTTGTGAAATCACCCACGGGTACATTCTGCAGGCACCACTGGAAATGTTTAAGCTCCTCCTCTTCCAAATTCTCCAGCATTTCAAGGAGCTGCTCATGAATAGACTTCTCCATCACTGATCTATAAAAATGAGGAGAAATATAAAAAACACAACCTGATAATGACAGAGCAGCTATAAGACTAAAGAAATGATCTGTGATCGTCTATGTCAGGGGTGTCCAAAGCCAGGCCTTGAGGGCCGGTGTCCTGCAGGTTTTAGATGTGTCCTTGATCCAACACAGCTGATTTAAATGGCTAAATGACCTCCTCAACATGTCTTGAAGTTCTCCAGAGGCTTGGTAATGAACTAATCATTTGATCCAGGCGTGCTGACCCAGGGTGAGATCTAAAACCTGCAGGACACCGGCCCTCGAGGCCTGGAGTTCCCCACCCCTGGTTTAGACTGTCAGTGAGTGCGCTCACATCCTGTCTGCTCAGTCACCTCTTGTTATCTGGTTGATGTGAAATGTTAGCGAACGCTCATCATTCAGGTTATAAATCCCATTCATGTTCTTCAGCAACAAACCACATGAAAAACGTTCCTACTGTCACGATCATAGACTGGATATAAAGATGGATTTAGCTGAAAGGTAAATCTGACACAGAGGTGTCTTAAACCATCCAGCAGGGGGCGACTCCTGCGGTGGCGGCGAGAAGTCTGATTGAATGGAAGTCTGTGAGAAAAAGAGCCTCCAGCTCAGCTGATCTGAGCTCAGTAAACACTGTAATGATGGGTTCGTGGTTTCAGGGCTTACTCAACAAAGCGTGGTGTTCGATTTGGAAGTTATGTTCACAACAGAGCGAGAAAGGAGCAGGAAGTAGGGGAGGATTAGCTCTGTGTGGTCCTGCAGCGTCATCAGGTCTACGCTTCAAACACAGGACGCGCACGGCTGAGGTTCCTGCTTCTGTAGATTTTCTTAATAAAGTAAAGACATGTCACAAAGAGTCTGTTTTCTTTGCTTTATTAGGAAGCTCCTGTATTGTGTGTGGTTAAACTCAGACTCCACGTTCCTTTAAAAAAGGCAGGATGTTGTATTCGTGAGTGATCACAGCTCTGTGCATGCTGAATAACGCTGATCTTTCTGCAGGTAAAAGTAAAGAGGCCGAGATAAAGAGGATAAACAAGGAGCTGGCAAACATCCGCTCCAAATTTAAAGGTAGGTGATGGAGAAACGAGCTCGCTGACACACCTTGATGTGCTTCCTGCTTCCTGTCCTGACTGCTTTGTGTCGCCCTGTGAAACCTCGCTGACTCTCTCTGGGAGCTTGTTGCTGGTGTTTCTGCTGTTGCCACCTGTTCCTCGCAGCCTATAATTAGTCTGCTGCGGAGAGGAGGCGATATGTGGCAGGGAGCGTCCACGTATCGCCTCCTTTCCACCATCTCCACCCAGCATTCAGGCCTTTCCCTGTGGGCATAGATCATCCACGCTGTGTCCACGTGTCTCTGTAACCGTGCTGTTTATCCATGAAGTACTAAGACTGGCTTTGTAACACTGGCGTAAAACACTCTTTGTTCAGTTTTGTTTGATGATGACGTTTCCAAACGCCTAATTAATGCCCAGTCATGCAAAATAATGATTATCTGAGTTTGATGTTACACTGACGCAGATCCTGAACCTCCCGCTCTCACTGTTTGGATTATTTGACTAGATTTGAATCAGACAAAGTCCACCCTGCACTTTCCTCCGTGCCACACCTAAGTGCTGCTGTTTATCACATGGACATTAAAGTGTGTGTGTGTGTGTGTGTGTGTGTGTGTGTGTGTGTGTGTGTGTGTGTGTGTGTGTAGGAGACAAGGCGCTGGATGGCTACAGTAAAAAGAAGTACGTCTGCAAGCTGCTCTTCATCTTCCTTCTGGGCCACGACATCGACTTTGGCCACATGGAGGCCGTCAACCTCCTGAGCTCCAACAAGTACACGGAGAAGCAGATCGTGAGTGTCGGAGCCGCTCGGCCGGCAGGTTTCAGGGTTATCACGGGCGAGCCAGAGCGTCAGGACCGCCCTCTCGCGACGGCGCCGTCTCCGGCGCTGTGGTTTCTGGTCATTTGATAAACACATTTTACGTTGGTTCCAAATGCTTTTATTGCAGTCCTGGTCATTTCCCTTTTGGGGGTGTTTTTCACCTCTAGTGAAGCAGGAAGTAATAACCGTGTAACAACAACTTTACCAACAGAGTCGGGGAGAAGTGGACCGTCTCACATCATTTCAGCACTGAGAGACTAGATTGTATTTCCAGTTGTGATTTCAGGCTTCCAGCGATCATGAAAGAAGATAATTAGGATAAAATGATTATTGCTCTGCTTCGATTTTCTGTGCAGAGCTCTCGTTTTGTTTTGTCTCGAGTCCAGCGCGCCCCCACGCTCGCTGTAGTTGGATCTCTGGGTCGAACGGATCGTTCTAGAACGACGCGGCTGCCTTTGACTGCAGCTCTCTGAGCGTCTCTGAGGGTCTGTGCCGAGTTTCAGAGCTGTCGGCGGTCATCCTTCCTCTGCTGAGCGTCAGTCGCTGGAGGCTGGAGCTGCAGGCGCACCGGTCCGCCCACCGGACCAGTTCTGATACCGAGACGAGTACTGATCAGTACCAGTTTAAATCAGTAATCTGTAATCCTCCCTATAAACTCATTCTTTGTGTAGGACCTCACCAGGCTCCACTCAAACTGTATGTGACAAAAAAAATACAAGAATGTAAATTTAGTGAGTTTTTTAAGAAGCTCTGTGATGGACCGGTCCACACCGTGACTCGTTTATTAACTCCTGATCAGTTCTTTCTGTCACTGATCGGTTTTTTGTTTCCTTTCTTCTTCAAAAACAGCCATAAAAGGAAATGACAGGAGTGAATGTGGAGGCGAGTACATGAAAACCTTTGATAACTACTCTTCAGTTACACAAGTAATCCATTGAAAATACTTTAAGCACGAGACGAAAATGAGTTTCATAAATGACGGCGATCGTCGGTGCGGCAGATTGGAGTGTCCCTGGTCTGCAGGACGTGCTGGGGTCAGCTGATGTTTAGGTAACGGAGCTGGAGGCCACGCCTCGAGCCGCTCCGTGTGGGTGGTGGTGACGCTCCGGCTCTGCTCTGTATGTCTGTGGATTTCCAGAGGCGGAGAGAAATGGAAGCATGTCCCGCTCCCGTCGCGTGACCTTCGCTGTTTCTCCTCCTTTCAGGGTTACCTGTTCATCTCAGTGCTGGTGAACTCCAACAGCGATCTGATCCGCCTCATCAACAACGCCATCAAGAACGACCTCGCCAGCCGCAACCCCACCTTTATGAACCTGGCCCTGCACTGCATCGCCAACGTGGGCAGCAGAGAGATGGCGGAGGCGTTCGCCTCAGAAATCCCCAGAATCTTAGTGGCCGGGTTTGTTCTTAAACGTATTTTGCTGGAGTTTACCAAGCGTGGTATTAATTTTACACAGTTTTACTATTCTACTCTGCTCAGCTCCACCTCTGTGATTTTTGTTCCTGAGCTTCAAGTGGCTCAAAGTCCTTTAATAACAGTTTATTTGTGTTGGTCATGAATCTGGTTCAGTGTCAGCTGTGGGCACCAGCAGCTCATTAGAAATATGAAATTAATGAATTATGTAGATTGCTGCTGCAACAATCTGTAAGGCACCGAATCCAACCTGATGATATGTGATGTTGCGCTCCTTTGGCCTGAAGCGCAGCAGTGTCACTTATTACGCGTTAATGAAGCCCACCCCATTATACAGTGATGATCCATGGATACACACGGACTGCAGGCCAATGTGAACGTGTGGATAAACAGACCTTTATTGGCCCGTGAAACAAATGAGAAGGCGGATGGATGTCCGTCTGTCGTGGACGAATGACCCCACACACACATTTCTCCATCTGCGTTGATCCTTCCAGTCATTACAGACGGTTATCTATCACAGGCAGAGCCACAGTGTCCAGCTGTGTCGTTCACTCACAGCTGGAGGCCAACACTGGACCGCAGTCCGGTAAAACGAACGCCTCTTACGGGCGTAAGCCGTCGGCGCTTTGGTAAAAGTATACAGAAACAGGCTTTAAAAGTGATGTTATAGACATAAAAGATGATTAATGTTCAAACTTCAAGTCATTTTAGGGTGAAATGCGCAAATGTTGAGCGTCCGTGTTTAGGACCAAGGCTTGCATATAAAGCTTTGTGTTTGGGCCTCAGCACAGACTGAAGGTTGACACTTAATCAGGGAACTAGTTATCGGAGGGAGAAATGCTCTGACAGGGAAGTGGTGCCGGTGTGATGCAACAGAAATCAGTTAAAAATCAAAGAACAGCAAGAAAAATGGCAAACATCACCCTTCTTAGGCCAGACTTCACTGGAAGTGACCGATGTCAGTTTTACTGGGAACAAAAGAGGGAGGCTTTCACGTGAATGACAAGAAAAGAGGAAGACGGTGAGACAGAACAGATACAAGAACAGGGACAGCAATGTAGAAGTACAAGTTAAAATAAAGTCAATTAGAATAAAATAAAATGGAACAAAAAAACAAAACAAAACCTTCACATAATATTAATTAAGATGTGACAATCTTAGTGGCAATAAACAAAGTGAAACAAGCCTATGCTGGAGCATGAGCACCCAGGACTGCCCAGCAGCTGGAGCGGCACAGGAGAGCTCCCAGATGTTTGCAGCCTGATGTTAAAGAAGACCCTCGTCCGTTCCCCCAGACGCACATTTTTAAGTGAAGTGGTAGAAAAAAGCAGGGATTCCAGTGGTCTTCCGCATATTGTCTTCTCAATATTTAGCCGCTGAGCTTCAGACAGATCCCGTATCCATGCGGTCAGGGGTCTCATCTGAGCCGCCCAAAAATAATATTTCAGATTTGGGACCGCTAATCCCCCCCTGCAGTTTTGACAGTTTTAATGTTTGAAACTTGATCCTTGGGCGTTTGCCGTGCCCTGTGAATTTGGAAAAAAGTTTATCTAAATGATCAAATGTAGAGTTGGGAATGTTTATAGGCAGCATCTGAAAAAGGTATAAAAGTCTTGGTAATACGTTCATACGTATACTCTGGATCCGACCCAGGAGAG
>VVHJ01059873.1:0-14927 GCA_015107715.1 Tylochromis polylepis | reverse complement strand
CCTATGTAGGATGCTTCCTTCGCGCTCCACGTAGGAAGCGTCCTCCGACGAGCGAGAAGTGCGGAAGTGCGAGGCTGAGAAATGGGAAGGCCTACCCTTCATATGTGCGTCACCAGCTGTCTCAGCAGAGTGTAATAAACACAGCCGTCTGCTCTGTGCTCCCTAAAATATAACAGGATATATAACTATGTAATAATTATAAATATCATACAACAGGAGTAAATCCTCGACCATCTCACACTGCTGTTTAATTGGTTTCCTGTTTGTCGTTTGTACAGCATATACAGCTGTGTGACAACTATAACTTTGATCTCAGCCAAAGCGATTTACTCAGGAACAAATAAAACAAAAAAAATAAAAGCCAAACCATAACATGTTCAAGTTATCTAAGTGACTCATATATCATGTTTAACCTGAGTGCCGAAAAAACGCGAAAGCGATGCACCGGGAGTCCAGTGTTTCGCCGGCTCTAGTGAGCCATCTCCGAAAGCGTCAGAGCACTTTTGCAAAAATGTGATGTCTTGATGAATCGAGCAGATATTTGGAGTTTTCACAGCCACATTCGCATCTGGAAATATCTTGGAAGTTTATTTTGTGACCCAGAATGTTGCATTTGAAAATGTAGTTGTCCTCCGCCGCTGTTTGTACCGCCTCTGCAGCTGCCGCCATTGGTGGAAACTGGAATGGGCTGGGCCGCGCTATGAATTCTGGGATAGGTTGGGCCACGCAGGATACACCTGATCCATCCTTCAAATCCGGGGAAATGAAGGATGCATTTGTTGCCGCATTTGGAGCATCCTTGGAATCGGGACAGCCTTCGTCGCATCGCTAAGACGTCATCGGCTGTCAGAAGCATCCTACATAGGAAGCGTCCTAGGTTTTGGGAAAGGGCCTACTTTTTGACTCTCCTTTTTCTCCCTCCCTCGTGCTCACACACACATAACAGGAGGGGCAGTCCCACACGTTCTCCCTGCAGCACGGACTACATCGCCCATCAGGCTACATTCTTTAGGGCTATGCCTGCTCATATTGCCTTCATATTAAATAGTTTTTTGAATAATCTTTTTTTTTTTTTTTAATATATATTTCTTCACGTCAATATGCGGGTGGAATGACCAGTGATAGAGAGGGGATAGCCTAACATATGAAACAGGAAAAGACCACCCTGTAATCCATTTATTTCAACAAAGTAACTGTATTCTAATTACCACCTTTTTAAACAGTAACTGTAACGGTATACAGTTACTCATATTTTGTATTTTAAATACGTAACGCCGGTACATGTATTCCGTTACTCCCCAACACTGCTGATCAGTTATGTCTAAAGCCCCTGTATCTCACAGCCTTCATTATAATCATTATAATCTTATTAAAATTGTTAAGTAAGACCTTGTCAAGTAAACCAAAAGAGTGCAGGCAATGTCCAGTAAAGGTGCATGAAAACCAAGAGTAGTTGATTCCAGATTATTATTATTTATTATTACTTTAAGCTCACTTCAACTAACCAGAAATCAAAAATCACATTATTTTACAATTTAAAACTGGCACTATAAAAAGATTTTAAAGCATAGATCTTCTTATATTTCTCAAAAATGAAAGTGCGATTTCAGAGTCCTACCACAAATGTGTGTGTGTGAGATATCTGAATGACCACTAGATGGCAGCAGTTATTGTGATCCTGCAGCCGCCAGCAGAGAGCAGCTGAAGTACACAGGTATGAAATGCTTTTTCATTCTTCTATCAGGAGCAAACTCTTCATTCCTATCTTTCATTTCCTGTCCTGAAGTACTAAAGTTCATCCTCAGAGAAACCCAGAGATGTGAACACAAACCGATGTGGTATAAACCGTTCAGATGGCTTAGAGCACATACAGAGTAGAGGAAAGCCAGGATGTGACAAACAGAGATGTCCTGTCCTCCAGATTCAAGCTGCAGACAGTCTGTTAGAGAAAACTGCTTGAACGTTTATGGCTGCTACAGAGCAGATTTTTACTGACTGAACCACACAGTGGAAAGGAAGCCCACTCTTTTTCCTTCATGCCAGACTTTTTGTGTATTAGAACCAGAACACTAGACTTCCCAAAGTGACCACATCTCAGTACATAAAAATAATATTAGATTAAATTATTGCATTCATTTTTTGTTGTTTTAGTTTTATTTAAAAGGCTTTGACTATATTTCTTAGTAAAATGTCTGTTTCTCTATTATTATTATTATTATTATTATTATGTTTCATGTTCAAGTGAAAACTTATAATTAAGGATCTTTTTTGAGGACTGAAGGAAAAATGAAATGTAAAACTGGATGTGAGAAAGAAAAAAACCCCATTCTATTTAACTCAAATAAAAACTATACTTTAAAAAATAAACTTCGTCAAACAATATTGTATATTTATAGATTTCACTAACCTAATATAAAAATATTGAGAAAATGTCCTTTTAGTTTAGTTTGTCATTTTGGTCCACCTCTTCTGAACATATTAAATCTTTCTCCTGATGATTACCCTCCAAATCTGAATAAGTAAAAAGACTCAAACTAACACCGAACTAATAAAAACTGAACTGGAACAAGCAAATCCAGTCCAAAAACATCTGAAACTATAGAAAATGTTTCTAAAAAAAAAAATTACATTAAAAATAAATAGAAAATTTCATACTACTGTGTAATAACAGTGGTAAAAGATAAGAAAAAAAATTTAAACAGAAATCTACTTTTGTGGCTCTAAAATATTTGAAAAATCACTCCAACATATATATGTTTAGAACTTTAAAGCCAAAACCTGAAAGATTTTGTCACCATATTTCCAAATTAAGTCACCGTAACAAAAAAAAACCCCATTTTATTCTCTTTTCACAGTAACAAAAACAGAAACAATAACATCTGTTGTGTGTTAGAAGAGGCTGACAGTAAGTAGAAGCGATCCCGTCGTGTAAACACTGATCTGTATCCAGCTTCACAGTTGTTGCAGCAGTCACTTTGTTTGTAGCTACTTGGACAGCTGACACCAGACAGCAGAGGTAGCAGGAAACCTGAGCTGAGACCAAACAGCGCCTGTGAAGGACCTGACCTCGCTGAGCCTGTAAAATCAGGAGCTGCCACCTTCAGAGGCTCCGGTCGACCTCCAGGCCCTGAACAGCCCCCACCACTGAACCGAGTAACATTCACACCTGTCAGGTAATCAGGAGTTCCAAAGAAACACTTACAGGATCCGGTGGTCAGACATCTCCAAGCCATTCAGACAATATGGTGGAGCCTGACTGCTTTGTTGTTTTAACACCGATAAATTAAGAGAGAGAAGCTTGCCGATGACGGATGTGTAATTGCTTTTAAGGAAAATACTGATGTAACATGGAGTTTCTCATGTTCCCATCCCAACGTCTGACTGAGTTTCAGGGCCTCCATCTGTTTTTACGCTTGTTCGAGCACTGCAGCTGAAGCAGGAGTTTGAGGTTTCTGTCATCGCTGCTTGTCCCATAAGAACAGTCTCTCTTCCTTCCTTTTCTTCTTTATTTTTACTATGTTTGGTCACACGGAATAATGGGGTGAGGAGCGTGTTAATATGGAGACAAATCAGTGAATAAAAAAACATCAAATTAAATGCAGTCAGTCAGAAAATTAGACAAGGTTTGAATGATAATGTGGGGGTGGAAATGAGCAAAATCAGGCCCCTTTAAGGTTTTATCATTTCACTAGTAAAATCCTGTATTTATGGCCATGTAATTGTTGTTTATCGGTTTAAAAAGGTGGGCTCACACACACAAAAAATATAAATATATTGCTTTATACATATTATTGAATGTTTGTGTATGTTTAGCATTTTAGGCTCCCACATCAACTGGTCTTAACTTACAGCATGTTTGTCCTTGATAGGATTTAGGAATTTGATTTGTTAGCTGGATCACAGACTGCACAAATATAGTTTGCATTGTTTTTGGACGGTGTTGAGTGCTCCACCTTGGTCGGGGTATGAGATGGGAGGTTGGATGTGAGGGGCTGAAGCAGGAATAGCTCTTGTCATCGTGACGCAGCTGCTCCAAGGTCGCATCTGTTCTTCACAAAGCAGCTCCCTCTGCAGCATGAACAATTACAGCAGCTCTATTGTTATACGAGGCTTTGTAAGCATTTATGAGCCACGTGGGCAATCTGTGTATTGAATTTGCAGTGCGTTCTTTTTTCTTAAATTTTCTTTAATGTGATCTTTTTTTTATTTATTTTGTCTATAATATCCGACTCTTTGATTTCAGTTTTCTGCTTTTGTTTGTCTGTAAAATGTGTTTTTAAAGGTGCCACATAAAAAGTTATTATCATATACGCTGTTGTTTTAATTAAGGTGAACTAAAATTTGACATGCTAACATCGTTAAACAGGAATTTTAGACTTTCTACCCAAATGTTTTGTTAATTATTGTTCTCATTGATTATTTTTACTGATTCTTAGATTAAGTAAGATGCATTTCGAGCAGGTGAATGTTCGCCTTTTACTTGCACATCTTTTTTTCCCCCGCATATTAATGCATTGTATTAACAGGATGACTGATTCAACTCTTTACTTTACCGCTGAGATCTTCTTCTAACACAAGTAATTGTGCACTTGTTAGTCAGGACACAAGCTCAAGAATCATTATTTTGACACTCTGTTTTCCAAATCTTCTCCACAGGAGATCAACACAGGCAGCAGGGTGGTCCATCACCAGTGTGCTCGGGACCCAAGTCAGCAGCTTCGCCCTCACCCGGGCTGTAAATCAGAGCACAGACTTACAAACTTACCTCTTTCTTTTTACTGCGTCTTATTTCACTAACTCCTGATGTTGTGCTGTTTAGAACTAACTATATTTGTCTTTGTTTTGCAGCTTTTTCTCTCTTTTTTTTTTGTTCATATGTTTTCCCCATGAGTAGTGAATGTTACAGTAATTATGCGCACTTTGCCTGCAACGTTTAGTGCAGATCACATTTCTCAAAGGGACACTGCAGTGCAGCCTTTTTTCCATTATTACTGATTGTAATGAGGGAAAATTGGACAAAATTAACTTGTATGATTAGATTAAGGTATTAGGCAATTATGCCATTTTTCCTTTCACTTTTTTCTTGCCTGGATGTAATTTGGCAGTTACAAAATCAAACATATCATGCAAGTACATGTTTGTTTGACACTGATACAGGTTTTCCATACCTGACTGAGTCGAGGCAAATTTGCTTTAAAATCTGTTAAAAGAAAGAAAAAGCACAAAATCCTAAAGTTCATTGTAATTAAAAGACAAAGTGAGAAAAAAAAACCCCACCATTATCATTATAACAGTGAAAAAAAGAAAAGTAATTCTCCATACGGAGTTAAATACAGCAAAGTCACGAACAACCTCAGTTTCTGAATTGAGGTTTAATCGCTGGTTGTGTAAGACGAGGAGTGAGCAGAGGGAAAGAAAGTGGGTTTTTACCTAATGGCTATTCCAGGCTCTTACCAGGTTGATGGTCCAGGAGATTTCTGAGAGGCTTATATACTCCAAACAGACGAGCGTCTCAACAAGACAGACAGTCGGGCAGCTTCATGTTGCTCTGGGCGAAGAGAGGAGGAGGTGCGGTCCACAACCTGCTTAGCTGTTGGATATCCACTGCTTCTGGTTGGCTCTGCTAGTTTACTCATCATTAATCACATTTGTCTTACTGATCTTAGTGAGACTTTACAGTTTATTTAAACTGGAAATAACCTTCCTGCCGATTCTTGAATTTTAAACATGTCAGACTACAGCAGTCCTGCAGATGTATAATTAACTCAGTTTAACAGCTTAAACTGCTTTTAGAAAAGAAAGTAAGAACTGAAACAAACAGCTATGTTTGATTAATAATTTGAGTAACTCTTCAAGCTGATATATCAATCATTTGGTGGGAATAATTTGTCAAATTGGAATCTTAACCTTTGCAAATTAGGGCGGATAAAACAACACATTTCTAGATGTCCTTTAACAGTTTTATAGAAGAAAGAATTGCAGCATCGCTTCTCTTCTTGATGCTCTTAAATGTTAAAATAAATCACAAATCCCCCCACATTTTTCTTTCCCTATTTCCCTATATTTTGTTTTGAGAGTCATCCGTATTTTTTAACAACTGGAATTGAGCTATCACTTCCTCTTTTTCATATTTTCGGATCAGTTTCAGGTCTTTTAACAGAGCAAACAGCTTCTCAGCTCCTGCTGGCGAAACAATATATGAGGCACACAGCTGCAGTAAAAGCGTGAGAATGGAAGCAAGCAGTTTGGAAAAAAGATGTTAATGTGATATCTGGTTTATACAAAATCCCACTATTTGGCGAGGATCAGTTCCCTGAAGAATGGAGCATGGAGGCCATCTGTTTTAGCGGTTTGGACTTGTGACTAATGAAATACCACTGAATGGCCAATAATAAACCTCTCGTGATTAGTCCTTCTGTCCTTTTCTCCCCGTTTAGAAAGAGAAGGAAAAAATGGGATGCAGACAGTTTTACAAGCTTGATCTGACTGAGATTTCTGATTTTTAACATGCATTTCCATTCAAATAAAAATATGAAAGAAGCAAAAACAAGCTGAATTTCATCTGGTGTCTTTGTTAACTTTCCATTGCAAATTGTTGGAGAAAAAAGTGCAAAAGTTTCTGTCCCACAAAACATCCTGGGGAAGGAGTCCATGTGTCTCTGAATAACAGCAGTTAGACTGATGAAGGTGTGACTTTAAAGCTTGCCAAAGGAAATATATATATTGTTGGATATTTGTTGGATTTTCCTAACATTCGTTAGTTAAAATGAGTTAATATCTATTTAGTTAGTTGAAATAATTCATAATTATGATGTTTTAAATTTCAAGGTATGAAAAATTAATGCAAAAATTACTATTAGCTGAA
This sequence comes from Tylochromis polylepis, assembly GCA_015107715.1. Classification (NCBI taxonomy): domain Eukaryota; kingdom Metazoa; phylum Chordata; class Actinopteri; order Cichliformes; family Cichlidae; genus Tylochromis; species Tylochromis polylepis. The sequence goes on along the minus strand of VVHJ01059873.1, from coordinate 8,062 downwards.
TTTCTTAGTGAATATTCGGATGAATTCTTGATAATTTGTTATACTTTGATAGGTTTGCTCTTGGCCTTCATTAAGCTCAAGGAGAAAACTGTATTTTTAGATTTTTATTTGAACAGCCATATTGTCTACAATCCTTTCTTATCAATGACTCACTTAGAAACATTGATGGGTTTTGCTCCTCTGGGTTTCTCCAGTTGAGGGTGCCCAGGATTTTTCCAGAACTTGGTCGTAGTAACAGCATCCTCCCGTTTTGTGCCTTGGTCACTGAATGATGTTCAGACTAGAGATAAATATTTTTGTGTTGTTTGTCTTCTGTACAGTATTCACTGCTGTTCCTGAGCTGCACTTCATCAGCACAGTTATTAGAAATAATCAATTGTTTCGGTTTTGAAGGAAAAAAAACACGCACGCTGGTGGAGTGGAATAATGCTTACATTTTTTTTAAAAGCTGGTTTTAAACCGTTAGTTACTTTCATTTCTCGTTATTTCCTGACGTTAGATGATACCTCATGAGGGGAAATCATTAGAAGATTATATGACGATGCATCAGTTTTGAGTTGCAGCATGATTCCGATTAATTTGGATCTTTCAGCATCTGAAACAACTCTTTTTCCATTCGTGCCGATATGTGCAGAGGTTTGGGTCGTCAGTAGGTTTGCCCCTCCTAACACACTGTAGCAGTGCAGCGTGCAGCAGTCTGAGGTCAGCCGCTGCAGTCCAGCATCTCCGATCAGCTTCTTCTTCTTCCTTCAGCCTGAAGCACCTCCGGATTTCCTGCTGATTCGTTCGTTTTTGGCCTGGAAGCAGAGAGGGGGAGGGGGGTCTTTGGGCCAATCGTGCTCGCGCTGTTTGGTGGCAGAGTCGCGTGCTGGACACCGAGGGACGATGAGACCTGAAACTCTTTTCAAACTTCTTCTCTGTGTTGCGTTTTCACTGCCCAACGCAGTGCACGCTCAAACAGGTAAGCTCCCAGCTCTGAGGTATTCAAAGTCACCGTCTTTAAGTATTTAAAGTATCTAAATGTACCGGAATAAAACTCTATTTTCATATTTCCACATGCAAATAACTTTTAAGACTATTCTCGGTTTAGGGGGGATGCAGGAGGTTTTCTTAATATAAAGACAGCAAGCTTTAGCGTTGCTGCAGGACTCCTTTAGCAGTGTCAAAAATAAGCTGACGCCTTTCCATCTATCATGAAGCTGGTATCCAAGGCCACACAACCTCCAAATATCCCACATGACGTATTCTGCTCTCAGGCCTCCCCTCAAACAGGCAAACAGGATGTGGATTCTGTAAGTTCCTGTTCAGCTGTAGTGACCAGGTGTTGATTAGAAAGGATGCTTGCTCTGAAAGCTGCTGTCCTGGCTTTCAGCAGCTTGTCTGCCTGTCACTGCTGTGCCGGCTCTTTGAGGATATTACCTTTCACTTTGACCTGTCAGGTCAGGAAACCTTACCCTGCCTAAAAACAGGCTAGTTCTTCTTGGTTACAGCTTTTTTTTTTTTTTTTCCTGCTTTGTCTCTTTGGTATTTGCCTCCCAATAAAGGCATGAAAGAAGTCAGAAAAACTGCTAAGGAAACGATTACATGTTGAATTTCACCTGGTGTCTGTGTTTCTTTTTCTTTAATTCAATTCAATTTTATTTATACAGCGCCAAATCACAACAGCAGTCGCCTCAAGGTGCTTTAGATTCTAAGGTGGATATTAACAATTACACAAATAAAAATAATTCCATAATTAATTATTGTAGAAAAAGGTGGAAAACTCAGAGAGTCTAATCAACTGTCTGACCCACAAAGTTTCCTGGACCTCTCGTGTCCTCCTCAACAGTCAACCAAAACCTATACCCATGCTTGTCTGTAAGCTTTTATGGTCCCACTCTGAAAATAGAGGACTTTGTATAAGATTTTTTTGTAATCGCTGTAATTCGTAAACCATTATTGTAATTTTTTTTTAAGCTGAAAATCTGCACTTCAATCACATATTGGTATTGTTTGATTTAAAATCCACCGTGTTGAAGGCAAAATTACAAAAAAACTGAATTGTCCAAAAACCTATAGACACAACTATATTTTTTTTTTAAAAGCAAATGTCTTTATTATCTTTTGAAATGTTTTGCTTGCCAAAGAGTTAAACACCATACCATTCCCATTAGGTGTTTGCAGTAACAATCAAGCTCAAGCTGATTTGGCTAATGGTAGCTGACATATACCCCAGTGATTTTTGAACAGGCCTATAGAAGTACCCATCTTTGAAAGCAGAGCGAGGTCATTCATCAGCTTAAAGTACGACCTCACTTGAATTAAAACAAAAAGAAATTGGTTTTGGAGATTCTGCATTCACAGATGTTTACTGCAGCTGTCCATGTGTGTGTTGAGGTCAGCAATCCACCAGTGCAACATATCTCTCAACAGTGGACACTATGTCGTTTAAACTAACTACATTTTTCTATAAGTGGACTTTGCACGTACATAATTGTAACCATGCATAACAATTTATGATAAACTCTGTTTTGTGGACATCCGCTTTAAACTTCACGGGACAGTGATGCACAGACATTCGCACCCTGGGCACAGGCTTCTCATCCTACGTTGGCTCAGGATGTCCACAGAGTTTAGTGAGTCTGTTATCACCTTTCAAATTCACTTTGAAATGTTTCTGTTGAACACAGGCCAGCTGGAGAGCTGATGTCCACAATGCAACGTTTGGCCAGCAGAAAGCTTTCCATATACAGGATTTGAACATTGCTACTGACAGTCTTGGTGAGAATCCAGTCTTTATGTTGTCTCTCTGGCTGTGCCTTCAGTGCTTCCTCCAGAGTGTGCGCCAGGAGGCCACTCGGTCCTCCAGAACCCCTACCGTAGCACCACCTTCAGCTCCAGCTGGCTGCGGCAGTCATCCCTGCAGGACTTCATCTGTGACCACTCCCTCACACCGGGCTGGTACCAGTTTCAGATTTTTGACAAGCCAGCCAGTATGCCCACCCAGTGTGTGGAGGTAAATGATGTTTTTGTAAAAGATTTTTCAAAGAGAGTGAGATCTGTTGTGTGTCTCATAAATAAGCTTCCAAGGATATTTGTTGATGCTGTGAAGAACCATTCTACTCTTTTTATCTGAAGATAACTCATATTTCCTTCATCTATTATCTTCCCATGGAACTTGTATTTTTCCATATATTTGATTTTGTTATTCAAATCATTTAGCTGACTGCTAACATTGTTAGTTATACATAGTCCAGCAGTGTCAACATACTATAAGATATGTTAAAGGTACATTAGAGGAGGCCTATGATGCTCATTTCAAAATCCATATTTTTTATTCTTGCATTCTAATAAAGTAGCTTTGTGTGAGTCAAAGTTCAAAATATTCTTTATTTATGCTACACTGGGCTTTGGTGCATGCATGTTTATTAACTGTCTCAAAATATCCACTCTTACTGACATCATAGAGATCCAGGAGTCAGGAAAACTGTATGAAACCAAGCATTTAGAGCAGTTTGAAGGCTGAGCTTCAGGCTCACAGGTGATTACTTACATGTACACTGACCTAATTATTTGAAACTGTGGTCATCTTCATTATGAGCAACAATGATTATTTAGAAATATATAGATGTCATGTAAGGTTAATCATTAAAACTGCATTTAACTGCACAATCTTTTTCCACATTGTGTAGAACTGAGTTAAATCAGCTTCAAAGACTGCAGCTAAAACTCCAAAATGATCAACTGCATTTGAAAATATCCCATAGAAACTTCAAATATACCAATGAGAAGTTGTAAAAACACTCAAGCAGTCCCCATATCCATCTACTGCAAGTAATTAACTAAACTTAGTGTAAGTTTGCTGAATAACTTTTTCTTAATCAGTTGGTGTAATTTGTTAAAACATTGATTGTTCTGACTTTGAGGCTTGAATTCTAGATGAAAGTCATTTTTTTAACCAATGTAGGATTTTTTTTACACCAATTTTTAGAACAATTTCACAGGTATACTGCACAAATTCAATCACTCATTGGAACCTCTGTTGAAGGTCATAAAAATGTAATTAAATTGTAATTACCTCAGACATGGTGATTGCCATCTTATTTCTTTTTTTTTTTCAGATTCATGTGGTAAACTTAAACTTAAATTTATGTAAATTATATGCTCGTTTAATTACAAATATAACCTGATAAGTCTGTGAAAACCCTTGAGACCCTATCCATGTCCTCATGAGGAGAAACTCTGAGGTAGCCTGCCTGTCATGCGAGTTGTGTGTTTGTGTGTATACACATATTTATGAAGGAGAATGAAAGGAGAGTTGGAATATGTCTCATGTCTTGTGGTTGGCCTGCTGTGAGCTTGCAGGATCCATCTAAAGTGTCAGCCTCTCAGCCTCCTGCTTTCCCGGGGCATCGCTGCTCTCCCTGGGTGATGGATAACTACGGGAGTGGGCGGAGGAAGGAAGAGAGGATTGCTGTGAACATGTGTTACATAACAAGGCAGTGTCTTTATGATGATGATAGCAAATAAAGAGTTAGATGTGTCAAAGCCAGGGACTTTTTGTCTTTAAGGAGAACCAGGGTAAAATCTCTAATGATTTCAAATATGTTCTTTAGGACATTTTCTAAATTATTCAGTTAGTGCAAAGTTATTTAAACCGTTTGACTCATTGATTGATTTCAAGTTTGCTGTCCGTGGATGTTTCAAAATCAGGTTTGCAGGGCACGTATGGCAGCACTGTGCTTAGTTTGTGCCACATGTTGTTTTTAGTACAAGATTTCTGTTTTTCGCTCTTCATTCTGGAAGATTTGTTTTGTGAATGAACGACCATAATACATCCATACATACTGATTCCCCCTGCCCCCTCTGTTTCCAAACATCTAGGTGAACCACTGTGGGACTCAGGCTCCGGTGTGGCTGTCTCTGGGTGAGGGTGAGTCCCTGCCGGGGCTGCTGGAGGTCAGGCAGTTGACGGCCTGCGCTGCCTGGCAGTTTTTCTCGAGCAGCAGCAAAGAGTGCTGCATGTTTCGCATCCCAGTCACTGTCCGAAACTGTGGAGACTTCTATGTTTACCTGCTCCAGCCCACGCAGGGATGCATGGGTTACTGTGCACAGGGTAAGTAACAGCAATTACTGTGTGACTGTAATGTAAAGCATGATTCTTATGCCAATACACTGCTCAAAAAATCAAGGGAAGACTCAGTCATAGCAGCATAACACAAATTCAGTTTAGTATTACTGGCTGTATGATGCTTAAAGAACAGGGAACAGATGCTGGATAGCTGGAGGCTTTTTGTATGAAGTTTGTTCTCCTTGTGCCTTTGTGGGTTCTCGTTCTCTTTCCTCAGTCCACAGACATAATTTCTGAGTCTAAATTTGCTGTAGCTGTGAATGTGACTGGCCAGGGTGTACTGTCTCTCGCTCAGTGTCAGCTGTCCTTTGATTTCTACATTACGTGCTAATTTATAATAAAAAATGAAATGGGAAGAAATGAAATGTGGAAGCAAGGATGTATATATAAAGCGCAAAAACATCATCATGTTGAAGCTGCTATGTTAAAAAAAAGACAATGTTTATATACAAGTCATGCTACTTTATAATTCTCTGTTATGAATCTCCTGCCTCCCTAACAGAGATGTCAGACCCTTTACCCACATCATCGCTGCTCTGCGGCCCTGGTGAGGTGAACGTCGGCGGATCGTGTAAAAGTGAGGACCCTGCTGTTGTGTTTTTATGGCTCTCGCTTGTCTCCTCATGTTAGATTAAACACCAAAACACTTAGGAGGTCAGGGAGGTGCCATGTGGTCAGGAATGCAGTAACGCCACCCTCATCTCTCCTCTTAATGAGCTGAGCATGTGTCCCGCTGTGCTCTGGTCCCGGCCTCCAGTAGCGACCCAGACTGTGAATTATGCCAAGGCAGGTTTTAGGAAGCAAAGGTAGAAATTAGGGTAGAGGTAGAAATAATTGTTCCTGCCTTGAAGAACTCTCACTCAACAGGCATCCCATGTAAATAATGGAGCACATAAAATGCCAGTGCACACTTTCGTCTTAGATCTTATAAGGCTCATAAGATCATTAGAAGGAATTGACCATAATTTATTGATATGCAGAATTCAGCTAAGCTATTTGGCGATTAGACTCCAATGGCCCATCACAGCAGAGCAGATTCCCAGGAGTAATCAGGACAGGACTTGACTTCTTTAAATCAACCATCTTCTGATTGGCTGCCCTTCATAACAGCAGATTTAAGCCCCGTTTACACATCTACGTTTTCCCTTAAAAACGTATACTTTTTCCTTCGTTTGCGCCTTTCGTTCACACACAAACGGAGATGTCGCCTCCGAAAACGAATCTTTCTGAAAACTCCGGCAAAAGTGGAGATTTTGGAAAACGCCGTTTTCGTGTAGCAGTGTGGACTGGAAAAACGGAGGCTTTTGGAAACGATGACGCATTTTAGTCATGTGACGCAGTCATGTGACCAATTCAACTACATGGCAGACGGCATTGTACAGCAGTTGTTTTGTTTGCTCTCGTTTTGACAGCCCTATTAAAGATTAATATCAGTTTGTACATGCTCCAGATAGCTTTTCTTCAAAGAAGACTGAATGTAAAGTAAATAAGTAAATAAACGGCAGACGGACATGACGCAGGTCGAATCGTCTTACGTTTCACGCATGCGCGGTACAGGAACGTAAGCGTTTTCGGAAACGATTGAAAACGATAGTGTGGACGCGGAGCATTTTTAGACGAAAACGCCGTTTTCAAATTTATCTGGAGTAGTGTAAACGTAGTCTTATACTAGAAGTGTTGCTGGACCTTCGACCTTGTTGTTGTCCATGCACCTTGGAAGTAGGTAAAGGTGTGCCAGAAACCTTCACTCGGTTTGCTGAATATATTTATCCACAGGCCTGATGGTTTTGGAAGTGTCTAACTCTACTGCTGCATATTTTTGGACTCTAGTCTCTGAGTAAACCAGCAGTTCTTTAACTGTTTAGCAAGTCTTAAATTTTAATTAGTTTGTTCTGGTTTGTTCTGGAAAATGTGTGTATTTTAAACTCAGTGTTTTGGCTACCAAACTCAGTTTTGGCTATGAACTCTTTTCTCTAGACCAGTGGTTCCCAAACTTCTTTTTTTTTTGCTAGCCCCCCCCGCACAAACACATCCTCCAAACACACACCCATATTTGTTTTCTAACTCTATTGCAGCACACCTTAAACCTTTTGTAAACGATTAAACAAATAAAAGTAAACTGCAATAAATTACAGGTAGCAATAAAATAAACTACTACCTCTTTTACGCTATGTCCACACGTACACGGGTATTTTTGAGAATGCAGATTTTTCTATGCATTTGGGCCTTTCGTCCACACGTTTTGGGTCACAGAAAATGGAGATTTTTAAAAACTCCTGCCAGGGTGGAGATTTTCAAAAAGTCAGTTTTTGCGTTTACATGTGGACGAGGAAAATGGAGATTTGGTCACGCAACGTCAAAGGTGTGCGCCACATTATTGTTTACATGAGATGAATTTCTACAATGGCGGATAGAGACAAAATACTGTTGCTGTTAATCTTACTGTCTGCAGTTTTTACACGCGTACATACACACACGCAGTTACTGTCCCTCCATTTAGAAAGACGGAGGTGTCAGAGTGAACTTCTACATTCAACACAGACGCTCTCACAACCCCAAGTCCCGATGCCAACGTCGTCGTCTGTTTAGAATAAATTTAATTAAAAAAATTAAATTTATGTATGCTGTATGCATTTTGTCCATTCCTAAGTTGTGAGTCTACACCAGCCATATTTCACAGCGCTATGATTCTGGCCATGAGAGCCAGTGAGACAAAATCCAAAATACTGTCTGTAGTTATTAACATTTGAAGTGATGAAGGCACTTCAAAAGTAACACAGCTGCCTTTCCAGAAAAACACAAACTTTTCAGAAGTACTTGAGGTTCGGTGAGGGCACAAAACCCTGTTTGCTCTTTCCCTCCCAGACTTCTAGACTTCTGATTGGCCAACATTTCTACACGGTTAGGATTTGGCATGTTGTTGACAGCGTTTGACTTAGTTTTTTTGCGTTT
>VVHJ01059855.1:774-21037 GCA_015107715.1 Tylochromis polylepis | reverse complement strand
GACCGGTTCTGAGTCCCCAGACCCCCAATAAAGCAAAAAACTGCACATTCCAGGGTGGCCTTTTATTGTGGGCAGTATAAGGTACACCGGTGCACTACTCATGATGTCAGATCAGCATCTTGATGTGGCACACCTGTGAGGTGGGATGGATTATCTCAGCAAAGCAGAAGTGCTCACTATCACACATTTAGACTGATTTGTGAACAATGTTTGAGAGAAATGGTAATATTGTGTATCTGGAATGAATTTTAGATCTTTAAGTCCATCTCATGGAAAATCGGAGCAGAAACAAAGGTGTTGCGTTTATATTTTTGTTGAGTATATATTTAAAAATTGATTTGGGATTTAACGAATCGATATCGCGTTATTCAAGCTAAAATCGATTTTAATTGGAAAATCGTTAATTGAAACCCACCCCTACTTCACGCCCTTTTCAATTGGAAAAAAAATAACAAAATGTGCGCTGCGGCCACAATCTGGGAAGTGAGATAGACAAAAAAGTCTAAGATAAAAAACACAATTTCAGCTTAGATGAACTAAGACTCGCTTAATAAATTGGGACTAGGACTAAAATGTCATTTGACAACATCGACATAAATTTAATTCATGACTAGTGTATATTATGTTCAGCAATATCAGCATAAAATTAATGATTATTGAGAAATTTAAGGAACTGCAACCACCATTGGAGAATTGGACATTTTTAGTTTTTTATTTCAAATGGAATAATTGAGGGCAGTACATTCCAGTAAACACATTTCACAAATCACAACAAAATGTTTGAGAGTTAATCTAGACAAAGATTTTATTTTCAAATTTAATGGTTTTACCAAAAACTGAACTCAACCTGCTAAGACAGAAAAGCTGAGCACATCCAAACAAATCAACCCACAGAAATGGGCACCTAAGCTACACCAACAACCTACAGTGTAAACAACATCCCCTGAAGGCACCATTTCCAGAGCAACTTGAGTTGAAACATATGACACTGATCTCATTTAGGAAAAGTAGAAATTGGGGCTGCCTCGGAGCAAAGCTTCTTAGCTGACAAGTAGTCTAAGCAGTAGTTTAAACTGTTTTTAACTGCATTATGCGTAATAAAATTTTAATTATAGATTTGGGCGCTATCATAAAAATAACTGGAGTTCCATGGCTGAGAAAGAATATTGTGAGTAGCAATGTTTACACTGTGCCATATTAAAGAGATGTATAAAAGCATAATGACAAAACTCAGACGAGGTGCTCAATCCAATTCTTTTGGCTAGTGTGACTGATGTCTCAGATTAAAAAAAAAACAAAAAAAGATTATTTATTAATTGAAGTAAATGTTAAATATGTACATGGACAGTGTGTCACCACTGTCTCAGAGAATGCAATAAAAAAAGTCCTGCTCTTCCTCTACAGGAAGGCATGCACGTGTATGAAAGAGAAAGGGAGTGAGAAGAGTTGAGATGCTGAGACAAACTGATGCGTACTCAGGCTCAGATTGTTAAGGGCAGTGAGGGGGGGACATTCATGCTCAAACGTGGAATGAGGCAACCGTGCCTAGTGTGAGCACACCCTAAAACATATTTCACAGGTGCACAGATGAAACAAGCTGGCTGCCAACAGCAAAGGCAAAAGAGGTAAAGATCCTGAATGTTCTACAACAAGCAGCAAGGAGACTGCCTTTCCAACACAAGCGTTTGTGTCCAGCGGTGATGAAAACTGACGATTCATGGTATCATCTGATCAAAATTGACATCAGTCAAATTCCTCATAGCACTACATGTTTTTTTTGCCATGAGCAAATGGCAAATGAATGTTTTCTTGCCTTGCCACCATCCAGTAACCAAAAGATAATGTGGCTTTGTTCTAGTAGTTTATAGTTACAGGTATTCAATCACCAGCGCAAACCATGGACTGGTTTTTAAAAGAATAAGAAAAAACAAACAAAAAAACCCCTAATTTTTCCTTCTATTTCACCATGATTTTAACCCTCCTCTCCATTCATAGCTGCATACACAGGCCTTTAAAAAAAAAAAGAAAAAAAAAGCAGATCTGTCTGACATTTGCACACACAGCTACACTGCTGGATTAACTGGATACAATTTAGACAGAGCTGATTAACAAGTGAAGCTAATATTTGGGCCTTTTCTAAAGGACTGTCTTAAAAGATGAAAATGCAATTGCATTTTCTTGCTGACGGTTACTGAGTTTGTTTACAGGTCATTGTTGAATTTCAAACCAACACTTGAGATGGAGAACAGAAAACTTTCTCACTCTTGTACATAGACTCAGTTCTGAATTTCGACCTGTGTTAGAGGAAAGCCCAGAGACTCAGGGAATTCAAACAACCCACTTAGCTTTAAAATCCTTTGTCTGCTATGCTTATAACGACCGCCCACCTCCACAGGTCTGCGCACTACCATTCTTCTCCCTTTTGCCTTGCATGCATAAACACACACCCATGCACACGTACAATCTTTTAATAAGTGGTCCTAAAAGTCCTACAATGTCTTAACTTGACAAGGCCAAGGACTAGGAACTTCTTGTTAGTGATGAAGATTGACTAAACGATTGAACAGCTGAGGTCTATGATAGCCTCAGCTTAACCGTCTTTGTTATAGTAAGTCCTGGATGAGGATCAATTTCCAAAGTCTTTAGGAAAGTTAGACAAAGGTTATATGCTTTGGTAAATCTGACTTCTCAAGAAACTGTCCTGGCACTCTGAACTATTTGGTTCTTCACAGTCATGTTGCTGTAAAAGAAAAAAAAAGTGATTTTTTTTCTTCTTATAGTCAGCCATTGGCAAGGTAAAACCCCATATCAGAATCAGAGAGACTTTATCCCCGAGGGGCAATTGAGATACAACAGAGCAGCATAACGTTAAAGATAAGAACAAAGCATAAACAGGCAAGAAAATAAGATAAAAATACTTAAAATATACAATATATACACAATTATAAATTAAATGACTGAATAAGTAAATAGATAACTATAAGTAACTAAAAGTGAATAAAATATTGGCAGTATATCTCATGCAAAAGGACCTGGAAAAAGCTATTCGTGCCTTTATCACTTCCCACCTGGACTACTGTAATTCCCTGTACTTTGGTATAGAATTTGGCAGCTTGTCTTTTAAGTGGCATTAAAAAAAAAAAATACTGGTGGTCGCCAGTGCTACCCCTCAGCTTTCTAATAGATGCACTTCTTTTATAAATCTGAAAATCTTAGATGACCTCCTTGGGTTATTGCATTTATGACTTTGAGGTCAAAGTCACAGAGATTTGAACTTGGCTGAGATTTTTAGCAGATGTGCCTATGGTTTTGTTTTCAAAAATCCTTCATCACCTTGTTCTTGAGTTATTGCATTCGACTTAGGTGTCCATGTCACCTGACCATCCGGCGGAGTGACAATACCTGATCAGCTTTTATGATAATGATGATCACAACATTTTCAGAAAACTTGGCCTTTGACCTTGACATAATTGGGATTCAAAATTTTTAGAAGCTGCACATATCAATTTGAAAATCTGAAGTGACTTCTTGATTTATTTTATTCACAAGATTTTCAGAAAACTTGACCTCTAACCTTTAACCCTGAGGTTGAGATCACTGAGACTCAAACTGAGATTTTTAGCAGATGTACCTTCATTTTCAAAAATCCTAAATCGCCTCATTCTTGCATTCACAAACGTAGGGGTCCACACCGCCCGAACACCCACCCACTGGGTGTGGTTACAACAATACCCAATCAGCTTTTAAAGTTGAGGGGGAAAAAAAAAAAATCTACTGCTTGGAGCCAAAACAAAAAATAGCAGGAATAAAATTGATTCCAAAACTCAATTTTTCATATTGATATTCATCACAGAAAGACAAAGGATTCAGAAGTAATATTCCAGGAATGGTGATGCGTCGGGGTTTTTAAATAGATACCATAAGTGTATCATTTATTTCGAGTTATCATGTTCACAAACTTGGATCTCCAGACCCCTGTCTGCCTGCCCTGTAGGGTGACAACGACGGCCCATCAGCCTTTTATGGCTGAGGGGTGAAAAGAATGAACATATTACCCAGTCCTTTCATCCTTCATTAGCTCCCTGTCCTTTTTAGAATTGAATTTAAGATTTTATTGCTTACTTTTAAAACTTTTAAATGGACTGACACCTTTGTATCCATCTGAGCTGCTTCACATTCATTCTCCTGTAAGAGCTCTCTCAACTAACCAGTTGCTTTTGCACACAAGCTTAAAACTAGATTAAAAAAACAAAACAAAACAGATGACTGTGCTTTTCCAGCAGAAGCAGCAGCAAATCTACAAATCTTACCCCTCATCAGCAGCACTAGACGTTACGGACAATTAAGCTTTATAAAAAAGCCAGTTATTCTCCTTGGCATTTGCAGCAGTGTGACTTAATTTTAGAAGATTGCATTACATAGTCTGCTTTTATTTTATTTTAATGTTGTGTATTCTGCTCTGTTTTCATGGATTTTAGTCTGTGTATATATTTACAATGTAAAACAATTAAGTGAACTCTGTTGTTTTAAATCTACTATATTAAAAAAAAATATTACCTTAACATTGACTGCAACTGGTAGTTTCTCTTTGTCAGCACAAATATTATCTTATGCGCTCTCCAGACTGACAGATACTCTGATCAATGGGAAAGCTCAAGCAACTCCTTCAAGATCTAAGGAGAGTTTATCAAGTTGGTAAGGTCTCTTGAAACCATTTCTTTCTCTCGTGCTTTTTTTTTTTTTTTTTTTTAAACCTGTCCTATCTGCCAGCTTTAGCAGGGAAAATCATGGACTGACTGCACTGCTGCGCCAAACACATCTGCTTTGCCAAGAGGAGCTCTCCAAGTTCTCTATAGGCTCCTCTTGTTCTCCAGTTTCTTTTTATTTTATTATTTTTTTTAATCTATGTATGGTGTAACAAAGCCAGAGTTCACAGGTGGAAGAAAAGAGAAGAAAAAAAAGGAGAAAAAAGAAAGAAGTTGGAAAAAATAGGAGAAAACATCACCACTTACAAATAATTCCAAGAAACATTTCTAAACAATTGCAGATAACAAGATCACTGATTCAAACAGCTGAACTTAAGTAAAAGTTATTCAGATGTCTTTTTTCCAGACCATGGCAAACTCTCACCCTCAGATAAGAGGAAATTGGTTATGATGTTCAGGAACAACCAAGGTACTACCAACGCTCGAGCCTGCCATAAACTGGAAACTGCAGGAACACCACCATCACTGTTCACAGTAAAGTGAGTATGCCAACCAAGAAAGAATCGCTGACTGCGATTTGCAGCTGCCCACATTCAATTCAATTTTCAATTCAATTTTATTTATACAGCACCAAATCACAACAACAGTCACCTCAAGGCGCTTTATATTGTAAGGTAGACCCTACAATAATACATACAGAGAAAACCCAACAATCATATGACCCCCTATGAGCAAGCACTTTCGCAACAGTGGGAAGGAAAAACTCCCTTTTAACAGGAAGAAACCTCCGGCAGAACCAGGCTCAGGGAGGGGCAGCCATCTGCAGTGACCGGTTGGGGTGAGAGAAGGATGAATATGAATATGCCTATGCCAAATGCCTTCTGGGTGAAAGTTTGACGGACAAACAAGATAAAGATTGTCATTGTGGCCAAATGGCTCAAAAGTTATTTTTGAATTACTAAAGGTGAGGCTTTTAGAGCCAAGAACACTGTAACAACTGTTAAGCACAGTGGTGGTAGCATCATGCATGGGCTATTTTGGTGCCAGTGGTACTGATACATTATACAAAGTGGATGGAATAATAAAGGAGGAAGACTAGTTAAAAATTCTTCAACTTCATGTCAAATCAGCGGTTCGAACTTGGACACTGGGAGCTCCAACAGGACAATGAATCAAAATTATTAGATGAGGTGTATATATACATTTGAGCCTATAGGTATCATTTAGACCCTGTGTGGAATAAAAATAAATTCCAATTTGTGTTCCGAGTTCTTGTTTTTTAAAGTAATTCAAGATGTATGCTGGACGCTGGAAAAAACTGTTCAAAGAAATCATTAAAAGCCTAAACTTCTGACCACTACAAATAGACTGTATGTGTGTTTTTCTCATCTTACTAGCCACCCACATTGCTTAACCCCAAACTCAATTTTAGAATTCAGTATGTTGCCCAGGAACATTTACACAATGAAACAAAAAGACAGAGATCAAAAGACAATTCACTGCAGTTATTTCCTATTTAGTAGAATACATTTAGCCCTCTAAAAGCTTTTCAATTCCATAAACCACTATTATGGCAGTGAAAGTTTGATATGACCTGATTATGTACAATGCATGTCCACATCTTATGTTGCTATTGCACCATATGTTGTGATATACTCAAACCACAGCCATAAGCCCTAAGCATAATCCAAAAACGAGGCATGTTTGTCAAATTTTATATTTTGTTGATTTCTAGAAGGGAAAGGAACAGATACACTCTCTGTAGTTCAGATTCTGAAAATGTCAACTATGAGGAATATTAAATGTTTTTGCATGCGGTATTAAGTTCTGAAATAATGAGGCTGTCTTAGATGCAGAGCATGTTAAAAATCTATCAACAAATTTTGAACAATGTTACAGTCAAGAGAAAATAAGGGCCATTTTTACAGTTTTGGATCACTGTCATGAAAAGCCTCTTTTTAGTTTTCTTGTCTTGACTGACTATGTTTCATGGAACCCATTTTCCTCTGTAGATTCAGTGTTTCTTTTGACACTAGCACTCACAGCACTAAAGCAGAATTTCCAACTCCACGCTAACAGTTGGCAAGGTGCTCTTTGTAACAAATACTGCTCCATTTTTCTCTAAACAAATGGCTAAAATTGAATGGTGGCTAGTCTTTTTAATCCATCTCTCCAGAGCACTTGATTCCAAAATTATTTAGGCTTATCCAGCTGTTGCATTGAATAATTTAGTCAACTACTCTTTTGACAAGGTCACAAGTAAGGTTTTTCACTGATTACTTTCCCATGTAGACCCCATTTATTCTTTAATGTGACACAGTAACCAGTATATCGCCTGATGAAGCTATTTGTCTGCTTGGAGGGGTTTCTTCCAAGCAGACAAAAAGCTTTATCTGAACCATCTTTGCGCTCCAGATCTTGTCGTTATAGCCACAGTTCTCCTTAGCTCCCCTTTCCAAATTACATGTCAGATAACAGAAACTGCAAGCTAGAGACAACATATTTTTATAGCCTTCGTCTGATTTTAAAGCATCATTTAGCTTCAATATCACATTCTCTCCTTTGCTTTGTGAACCCTGGATGTTACAAATTTTGAAGAATTAGAAGAACGATCAAACTCTGAAAATGAAAACTGAAAATGTTTAATGACGTTTTTTTTTTTAAACCTTCCTAACAAATCCTAACCAGTTACTACCACTTACAAATCCTTAGCAATGTGATGAAGTTCTAAGCCCACAAAATCAAGGAGAAAAGGTGACCGTTTTACATTGCTACATATTTTTAGATATTTTTTCCAAGTCAATCTTCAGCTTTCAAATTTGGAAAATCAGATTCTTTTAAAAAAAAAAAAAATACACCAGAAATATATACCACCTCAAGCTTACATGCCTGACCACTCGCTAACAGATGTGATCGTCATACTTCAGTTCCTAATGTTCCCAGCTTAGCAACACGGTCACTAGATTTAGTGACTTTTCATATTTCTTTAGTGAGACTTTTTCACCCCCCAAAATAGCACTTATCAAAAAAGTGCTCGATAGCATTGTTTCCCCTCTACCATCTTCATAAGCGATAGAAGGCTGCACCCAGATGGAGTCTGTACATGATGAGAGAAAAACAAAATTAGACATTCAGTTGCCTCTAATTCTCCCTCTAAGTGATCATCTACCCATCCATTTTCTTGACTGGTTATCCAACCCAGCACTGCAACCCACAACCTCCTTGCAGTCACCGCCACCCTCTAAGTAATCACTTTAAATATAATAGCCAAAATCACAGTACATGCAATATCCTGTATATGGTAATGTAAAAAAATTTAACAGTTATTGGCCAGCGGTGGCCAACTCCTCCAGCTGCAAAATGGGAGTCTAGTTGTACAGAGGTCGATAGGAAAATGAACTTTGGCCTCAGTAAACACTTTCCTAATGAGTTTATGGTCTCTATCACTAGATCATGTTTTACTGAACACAACATTCGGTTCATTATGTAAATTATACTTACCAATCACTTTGTTAGCTGCACCTGTTTAAATGGTTGTTAATGGAAATATCTAATCTGCACTGGCAGCAATTCAATGCATTTAGGCATGTAGACATGATCAAGAAGACCTGCTTAAGTTCAAACCCAGAAT
Organism: Tylochromis polylepis; assembly: GCA_015107715.1. Taxonomy (NCBI): domain Eukaryota; kingdom Metazoa; phylum Chordata; class Actinopteri; order Cichliformes; family Cichlidae; genus Tylochromis; species Tylochromis polylepis. The sequence goes on along the minus strand of VVHJ01059855.1, from coordinate 12,700 downwards.
CAGTCACCAGATCCTAATCCAGAAGAAAACCATTGGGATGTGGTGAGAACAGGAGATGTGAGGTATTTTCAGCACCTTGTTGAATCTATGCCACACAGAAATAAGGCAGTCCTGAAGGCAAAAAGGCTCCATCCCAGTACTATCACAGTTCACTCAAAGCCCTTACATAAAACATGCCTCATTCAGCCATTCACACAAGAATTTGTTTCTACGCCTAAGTGCTTTCTGTCTAACATTCACACACATTCATAATTTGTTGAACACATCAGAGAACAACTCGGGCTTCAGGATCCTGCCCAAAAATTCTAAGACATTCAGACTGGAAAGTGGAGGAACCAGGGATCAAACCATCAACCTTCCAATTAGAAGATGACCTGCTCTACCCCCTCTTGAGCTACAGCCATCCCTGGTGGGTATATAATCTCCACTAGGGTGAGACCACCTTGTGACTGACATCCCTATTGTATGAACATGTAGTATTCCTTGCTTTCTCAGTCAGATCCTCTCCCTGCTCATCACCAGCACATCGTTAAAAAAATAATTACACTGATTGGCTTTTATTGCCAGTACTGACCAGCAAGTCATGTTAAGTCAACCATTTCCGATCATCGCTACATTTTATTTTTAACCTAAAACAAATAAATAAAATATAATATGATATGTCTCGGCTGTATTTCAAGAATTTTATGTGCAACCTCTGGACTCTATATTAAATTCAGCTTTAGGTGTAAAAACATTTAATAAAAATATTTAAGCTGCATCCAGGATTACATGGGTGCCACACGTAAATGGTATTTTGGATCAGTGAAAACAAAGCCCTTTAAAAAAAAAAAAAAAAAGATCTTCAGATTTTTGTGCAGTGATATTTGTGAATATTCACACGGAAATTAGAGTGGACTTGAAATCCGTTACTGTATGTTTACCAAGAAACAGCTGATTAGAAAATCCAGCTGTGATCTTAACCACTCACCATACTCTGAAGCCATCATTTAGAGGTGTAAACAGTCTTTTGATAGGTGACCTTTAAGGTGGTTGCTAGAACATGCATGCGAGTTAAATGCTTACAGCCCAACATAATGGTGCACTTAGAAATGTAACCGAATCACATGCAGAGAAATATATAAAAGTGGAGGAGGTAGACAGAAGGGCTAAGTAGCATACACCACAGAGGTTTTGTAACAATTAGTATTTAAATATGAGCTGGGAGAGTGGAGGTGGGCATGTCCTCCCTCAGCTGCCAATTTCATATTCAGCATCATCTCAGACTTAACAAGTGGGAGAAAGCATATACAAAGGTCTGTCAAGGATGTCAACACAGGTGTATAATGTGAAAATTCTTTATGGTTACAGCTGTAACCATAAAGAGACAAAAGACTATGACAGTGGTTAGAGTGGATTTCTAAACACCGTCATAGTCTGGCTCATGAGGCCTGACATAACACAACTTTAACCAATATTTAGAAATATATTAACTAAAAGAGGCATAAAACATGATTAACTTCATGAGATGTGTCAACAGTTGGAGGAATACTGAATATAAAACACATATGGTATTGTGCAATGTAAAATCTAAGATTACCAGGCTTAACCCAAACAAATAGCATGATCCTGGGTGGATGGAAAGAAAGAAAAGACTGAGGCAGGTCTTAAATACTCCAGTAAGACTGGTCAGGTACTCCCAATTGAACTGATCAACTCCACCTAGGAGGAACCTTCAATGAAATATTGAGGGACAAACACCAGGTTCCATACAGCAGGCCCAGCCAAGGCAGTAAGCCATCACACCCCTCTCCATAAGAATGGAGTCATAACAACAGACTAATCTCAAATTAAATACAATAGGAGACAGACTGACATTGAAAACATTGAAACATTACTTCTGACTTTTCAACTGGCGTAAAAAAACAAAATACAAAACAAAACACCTACCAGAATAACCAGTTTATAAAAACAAAACTAACTTGATGCTCGACACCCAGCATCGTTTCAACCCTGCCACCACATCCTCAGCAACCTGGTACCAAAGGGAAGCAAAATAAGTGGGAAGAGGACACAAGGATAGAACCAAGTAGGTAACACACATACATTTGCCCAAAGCACCTGTAAGTAACTATAGACAATCCATCCACCACCACCTAGGGATGGCAATCAAAAATCGTTGCCACTTGAGAAAAATTAGAACTGGTTTTCAAGTATCAGAATCATATATGTCTGAGCTTAACAATTACTTTATCATGACTGCAGGTACTGGCAATGCACACTGATAGATTTAGCTAATAAAGCAGTTATACCACCACTGGCACACCAGAATTTACATAAACTTCAAAATATTTTAGCATCCATGTCAATGCAAGTGCTTCTTTTTCTATAGATGAAAAATTGAACTGACAAGAGTTCAGATTCTTGGAAAAGATGCATGGATTACCAAAATTCATGTCATCAGCTTGCTGAAAGACAGTCCTTGCTCCAACATGGCAAGGACCCACCTAAAATTGCATGTATGCCAATACTGAAGCCTCCGCGACAATCATCTATACAAGGCCTCCAATTTATATGCTTGTGGTCTTAAAGTAGTCAGCCAAAGACTACTTGAAGAAATTACAAAAAAAAGCTGTCTAAGAGAGTTCAGGCTATGTTTAAGTAAAAAGGTGGTCATGCCAGTTGTTGGCTATTGACACTTTGCTAGAACTGTACAAACTATTTTTGCTTTATATATTGTATATTCATGTATTTTTGTACCACTTTAAATAAATTGTGGCAGTCATTTCCCATCAAGCTATAAAGAAATGGAGCATGGCTCAAGACTTTTGCACAGTATTGTATTCACTTAAGCCTGGATTATACTATGTTGCGGACATGGACATAGACAACTGGAGACCCAACAGCCATGTTGTCATTCCTGATCTACTTCTTTGTACATTCCAAAACACTCTTCTGCATACCTTGGCTTGTGTTACTTTTTAACTCCCCTCAACTCGAAGCAGACTGGCCATTCTCTTCTGACCTCGGACAGCAACAAGGCATTTTCACGCAGAGAACTGCCACTCTCTGGATGCTTTCTCTCTTCTGCACCATTCCCTGTAAACACTGGGAAAATCCCAGCAGCTCAGCAGTTTTTGAAATACTCAGACAACCCATCTGGCACCAACAACCAAGCCATATTCAAAGACACTTAAATGACCTTTCATCCTCATTTTGATGTTTGGTTTGAACCTTAGCAGACTTTATCATATCTACATTCCTAAATGCATGAAGTTGCTCCCATGTTATTGGCAGACTAGATATTTGCATTAACAAGCAGTTAAACAGGTGTACCAAACAAAGTGGCCTGTGTGAGTGTGTGTTTTCAACACAACTCATCAATAACTATTTTCAACTAAGAAGGAAAACGAGGACCTGGTTTACTGAGAACTAAAGAAAGGATGCGATAGATAAGTGAATTTAAGAAACACCCTCCAGAGAAAACATTACAGACCAAATATTGAATCCAGCCACATAATTACAGGTCAAATATTTAATTCCCCCCCCCCCCAACGTCAAACAATACCACTGAAGTACTGAATTTCAATATACAGCCCTGGTCTCAGCTCTCTCGTTTACTCTTGGAAATGACTACATATTTACTCCAATGCCTTTCGGCACAGATTCCATCTCCTTGACTCCTCAACATGTTTTTACAAATGTATTTTCTAGCTAGAGAACTTTGCATAGCAAAAGACGAAAACATGGGCTTCCAAACATTGCAACAGAAACCTATGAGCAACTTCAAGATGTTCCTCTTCAATTAAACATATCAAGACTTGTTGCCTTTCTTTATAAATGTGAAAAACAATGCTGCCTGTGATCACCTTGCTTTTGTTTTCATAATAAAATTAAATACTAATGAGCATGCTAAATGGAATGCAGTGCACAGCCCATAAGTTTTTGGACAGTTACACATTTTTGTAATTTTGCCCCTCTACACCACCACAGTAGATTTTGAATCAATGATGTGATTGAAGTACACTTTGTTTAGAGGATTTATTTAAAGCCTTTGAGAGAAATCTTGCATTAGGCGTTTAGGAAGTGCAGTCATTTTTATAAGTACTTTCCCATTTACAAAGGATCAAAATGACTTGGCCAAAATAACGTCACTTTATATATCAGACCTGTTTTTAATACTTGCTTGAAGTTTCAGAACCCACGGCTATCACCAAATGCTCCATTTCCTCCCTTGAGATGCTCTGTTAGGCCTTTACAGCAGCGACCCGCAGCTGCTATTTGTTTGTGGGTTTCTGCCTTCAGTTATGTCATCGATAACTGAAAGGCATGCTCTAATGGGTTTAGATCAGGTTTCTGACTTTGTCATTGAAGAATATCCCATTTCTTTGCCTTGAGAAATTCTTGAGTTGCTTTTCCATGTGTTTTGGGCCATTATCTATTTGCACTGTGAAACATTGTCCAATCGGTTTTGCAGCATTTGACAGAATCTGAGCAGAGAGTAGAGTCCTGTACACTTTAGAAGTCATCCTGCTGCTTTTATAAGCAGTCACATCATCATTAGAAACTGCCAGCAATACATGTCCATGCCATATTATTGCCTCCACAATGTTTGACAGATGATGTGGCATTTTTCAGATGATGAACTTTTTCCCTTTCCTTGTTTATAGGTAAGGCAAGGCAAGGCAAGTTTATTTATATAGCACAATTCAACAGCAAGGTGATTCAGAGTGCTTTATATTTTACTCTTCCCATCATTCTGGTACTAATTAATCTTGGTTTCATCTATTGAAAGATTGTTTTTACAGAACTGTGCAGGCTCTTTAAGATGTTTTCTGGCCAAGTCTTGTCTGGCCTTCTTGTTCTTGAATGTAATCAATGCTTTGCACCTTGCTGTAAACCCTCTTTAAATTCATGAAAAAGCCTCTTGATTGTAGACTGTGACAATCATACACCTGCCTACTAGAAAGTGATCTTAACTGGGCTAGATGTTTTGAAGAGGTTTTCCTAACCCTTAGATGCATGAGTGACTGTACCCTAAACTCTTCCATAAGTGGGTCAAAAATGACCAGCGTTAAAATCAAGGTGTTTTTAATGCCACTTTTGTCAGTTCAGTTAAGAATAATCATTTGTATTATATTTGGTATTACATTTTGGGGTCCCCCCGCCCCGCTTTCTGGTTTTGTTTTTTTTTCCATCCACCATTTTCCTGTGATACATCTTGCTGAGAAGTACAACAGGCATTCCTTTCTCGCTAACAAAGCTGACTATCGTAAGGCTGCTATTGAAACCAAACTCAGTGCTGTAAACTTCCCTGGATTTGGAAATCTTATTAGGAGGAAGGATGTCTGCCTTGGCCAGCTGTAGAGTCCCCATAATAGTGTCTCCAGGAGACACTGTGCAAGAGGGACTGGAGAAAAAGTTATCTGTGGTGATGATGCCTATTGACTTTCTGAATCTACTGCACAACTTCTGGACAATTTTTTTCCCCAGATTCTTCTGAACTTCTACCATTTTTCTCCCTCTGTAAACCTTTCCAAGTATTGTTTAAGGGATGAGTGCATCACAAACCCAGAAGATCTTTAGACCATACTTGACAGGTTTGTTTGGTATGTACCTACCCTTGAATGGCTGTTCATCTACAGTGACACAATCACTGGGAATGTATTACTCTCAGAACGCTGAATGAATGTTGTCTGTTAGTTTTTACTGTGTAAAATAATCTTTGTAAGGGGTTACACTCTTAGTGGTCCACTATATATTCCCCTCTCGCCCCTGCAGGTGGTCTATCCTTCAAGCTCGGGTCCTCTACCAGAGGCCTGGGAGAGGCTTCGGACCTTGAGGGTCCAAGGACTACAATATTTTTGTTAAACCCACCGAATTAAATTTTAGAGTTGGCACTTCGATCACATTTTGATTTGTTTTATTTAAAGTCCACTGCAGTGGAACACAAAGGCAAGATTAGGAAAACTGCCATTACACAAAATCTTATGCCTGTAAATTTATATTTCATTTCTTGACATCTCTCACTCAATTAACTGCATAATGTCCTGAAATTTTAATTCAGTGAATTGAAATAAACTATTGCAGCAATGTCAAACAATCCCCCTTTTCACAACTATACAAGCAACAATAAGAGTCACTGTTTTCCACAATTCAAATGTTTATTTGGTCATTTTTTAACTAAAAGCCACACAGCACTAGCAAACACTGGTCAGGTTCTCCAGTTAAGTCACTCTAAACAGAACTGCCACCCATGCAGCTGTAGTCATTTTAGCAGAAAAATGACTCAAAGAATGATTATTGTTAACAAAACCTGCTAGCACTGATCAATCAGTTCAGCTCCACACAAAATTGATCAGTCTTGAGGTTTATAGTACAGGCTGCCACATGAGGCAGGTTTCACATAAAGGCAACAGCCCACTTAGAACAAGAAGAGGTGTCAAGATTCAAACTTCAAAACAAAAGTACAGAATTGCTCAGAATAACTTCACCTGTGTAAGGGTACACTCACACAGCACACAGTTACAAGTGAACAGCATGCTGATGGATTTTCCCCACACAGTAACAGTAATTACAGCACAATGTCTTGAAAGTGGCTTTCATAGCTCAGTGGTAGTTCATGAATGCATGACACCAGTGCAGAGGAAGCCAAAATTTATGCGCAACAAAAAGAAGTTTTTGTTTTGTTTTTTGGGGGGGTTAAAAACGAACTAAATAATGGTGGCAGCAGTGGGAGAGTGGAGGGGTGGTGGTGGTGTAAAGATCAAGTGTAAAATGTAACCCCATGTGACCTCTTTTTGGCAACCTTGTGTTATAAGCTTTAATGCGTTTCCAGGACAAAGAGCACTCATTTACTGAATATTAAAGTCAGTGGTTCTAACTATTTGGGAAAAGGCAATTAATGCTGCTCACTTATTCAGTCTATTGTACTTTAGCTGCTATCCAGCTTCACTCATCATCCATTATTTGGCAGTGTTGTGAGCTGATAATGTTATCTACTTAAAAACACTCAGTGGATGCCCAAGTTTTTCCTCAGATGGACTTTGTGACATGTTTAAACTTTGTACATTTCTTTAAAAAGTACACTTGTTTGTCTTTGGGAGACTTTCAAAATCAACCCATCCTCTCTACCATGAGCTCAAACATGAGACACCACACCAGAGTGACAAAAGCTAATGACAGCATGTGTCCGATTTGACAAAACTGGTGAGGGAGCCAGCCTTCGTGCAATTTCTGACCCGCCCCCCCTCCCGGGGCCCCCCTCCCGGGGCCCCCCACACACTTCCAGAGTGATGTTGCGCACGAGGGCAGCGTGACCTTCCTGTCACCCATTCGGGCAACTTTTACGCCCATAACTGTGAGAGTCACAATTTCACAAAAATCATGCATCAACCATGAAAGAAGCTCGCACCGACTTGCGTACGCCGTTTGACAAAAATAAACCGGTGCCTGGTCCTGTCTGCCAAATAGCCTGTGACAGACTAACACCGCTGTCAAGGCTGTGATGACAAAATATCTTTTGGCACGTATGTGCACCTTCAGAACCATCACTCCGTCTGTAGCTATTCACCATGCCCGTTCGCTCAGCGCTGCTGTCACTTTACCACGACTTTCAACTCGGCGACAGACTGAGGAGTTCAGCCCGTAAATTACATCTTGTCTATTTACTACAGTCGTGAAGAATTATGACAAAGTACATCAGAAGCGACATAAAGTATAAGCTTAAATTAGGCAATCTTATCTTCGCCAAGCTTGAAAACGGGTTAGTTTCGCCTGTTAAAGGGCTTAGGACACCGCTTTTTGCATACGCGACGCCCTTCCCTTTACTTCCTAATTCCATTATTCGTCAATATTACAGAGCATTTTCCTTAGACATGGTTTTATCCTACCTCGTAAAGGTCTCCTGAAGCCATTCTTGGGTGCAGACAGCGGCGGCGCGGCGTTCTTGCCTGCCTTGTTGGCTTTTTTTGGACCCTACTCTCTCGGTGTTTCGGCGAAAGCCCCGATAGACGGGAATTAGCGAGCAGCCTTGTTATTCTGAGCAATCCGCAGTAGCAGATCAGCAGACAGTGTCAATCGAGCCCGGCGCTCTGCGATGGATCGTTCCACACTTAAAACAAGCAACCATCGGGGCGGTGCTGTTTACCCATACCCAAGTAGAGGACTAAAAATTAGTCCTGGGCTAAGAATGTAGCCTGATGGTCTGCATGCGCCCAGCTCATCTGAGCTCTGTTGCAATCCACTCAGCCGGAGATGTTATACGTGTTGTGTTTACACACACCAGCTGAGTCAGATCCCTTTCTATGATCCCCTTTACCTGTCCACTGTGGCGTCATAGAAAGATTTGACCTACCTTATTTGGATTCACCGGGAAATATCTAGAGCAAGTTAAGCGTAACTATTTGTAATGATTAATCACTAGCAAAAGTATTGATGTTGGTACACCTTTTTACTGAACTTTGCATCAGCATCAAATACCTTTAAAATATTTATTTACTAATAAATAAAATGTTAAAATAAAGAGATTAAAACCAAAAGTTTGTGTACCTTTTGAAACTGTTTTGCCCTGTTTGGGGTTCTGATGGGTTCTCTCTGGGTCATCCAGCTTCTTTCTGACTCTGGTTAACTAGTACTTGTAAACTGGCCATAGAGCGTGAATGGCTGTTTGTCTCTCTGTGTTGGCCCTCCATAGACTGGCTACCTGTCCAGGGTGTGGCCATCTTCTGTCCCATGACAGCCGGGTAGGAACCCCTATCTAAAACTTCAAGAACAACTGGTTGGCACAGACCAGGGTTTGATCACAACATCTTTCACAGAACCTTGGATGAATTACCTTAGAGTATGAAAACCTTAGCGTATGAATGCTTTTGCAGCATTTTCATATCTGCTCTACCTTAGAGCAAACGTGAAAATGCTGCTAAAGCATTTATAAAGACCTGAAAAAAAAAAGACACTGACTACAAACAAGAGAATTTCAGGATTGTTCCTTCTCTAACTGAGCAATCCTGTAAAGAGGACACCAAGACTACCGTACACCCTAAAATCCTGAAAAAGTTTTCAGTCATTATATGAAAATTAATCCTGAGTTGTATCACTTGAAACTGTTTTCAACAATATTTTATTTATTATATGTTTTTTGCTAATTTATTCTTAAATAAAAGAAAAAAACAAATTGAAACAAATCTGAAAATAAAAAAAGAGCAAATGAACAACAAATTGCTCCTGTAAACTGAAAAATAGAAATCCACACTCATCTAGTGAAATTAATGCAAGTACATGAAAATAAAGAAATGAAAATTAGCATAAAAATATTATTTGTATCAGTTCAAAAGAAAGAGTAATCCAAACATTGCATGGTTTAAACTGATATTCTGTCTGACTTTGTGTCAGATCCAGATCTTTGAAGTTGGGGCCCTCAGACTATTTCAGATGTTTTTGTTTGTCTTTAAATGTATTTCATTCTTTCTAGTAAAAAGTTTGATATTGCATGTCTTATCCACTGTGAAGCAGCTGATTTCTAAGTTTTCCTTCCAAATAATGCTATTAGCTTTTTGGCAGTTACAAAACTGAGGTTTATTAACGTTTGTTCATTTCTGTTATAACTTTAATCTTTAGGATACACACCGAATACAAATACTCTTAGGTACAGTGACAGTCCTTTTGAAATAATCTTTGCACTTGTCGCTTCCCAATATATTTCAAAATATTTCAGTCTTTCTACACAGTCACTGCATCAAGTAATTTTACAGGACAATGACAGGCCAGATGTTTTAAAACACTGATCACATATACGTTTGCACATGCTCATTACTTCTGTGTAAACTAACTAAAACATAGTCTAAAAAGGTCTCAGAAACCATATAAAAAGCCACACAAGATTTGGATCATAACCCTTCCTATGTGTGCTACAAAGCAAAAATATCTGTGTATAAAAGCAAATACTAAAATTTTAACATGTTTGTTCAAAACACTAAGAAGACCATGTCTATAACGTAACAGAGAAGCAATTTGCCCCCATATTTTGTCCTTAATTTCTTGTATAAGATACATACACAAATACTGCACTAAACATCTTTATGATAATACCAGAATTTTACTTTGTTGCAGTTATGCTTATAGGCCTTCATTAGCTAGGAATATGATGAGGTTATGGACAGCATTATGTTTTTTGCCATGCGACAGTTTTCCACTTTCACTAGAGAATACCAATAAGTCATATAAGATAATATAATTGACTTGAAGACATCTTTTAAAGAGGGAATGATCTTATATTCATCCTGAACACTGGACAGACCAAAGGAGAATGAACAAGTTAATACATCTAAGAGTGTATTTACTTTCTCCGCCAGTCCTGGGGATATATTTAATGGGTATATTTCAGTAAAAACAAATATCACTTTGTGTATTTAAAGTTTGATACCAAGTGGTATATGAGGATATCGTCACATTTTAAGGTAAAATGAATCAGTAAAAACAAACAAATAATAAAACAAAAAAAAAAAGACCTGTCTTCTTTACTAATAAAAAAAATCCCTTACAATGGTGAGAAATGACTAACAGTAGAGTTGTACTGGGATTTCAGAATGTTAGCGCTGGATCATTTACACTACTGTGTAACACTCTTAAACCACCCTCATTTCCAAATACTTTGCTAGGGAAATGAACTAATAGTGTTCTAGTGTGTGTTTTACTATCCAGGTTTGCTTTTATTGCACTGGCAGTGTGTTTGGGATCACTGCCATGCTAACAAATCAAGCCAATCAGACACATTTTAGACAGTATTGCACGGTGGTTAGTACTGTGATGGTACTTTTTGGCATTCATAATTTCATCCATTTTGATAGAATCTGAAACACTAACTGAAATGCAACCTCAAAACATAATGACTTGAAATAAAAAAAAGTGGATTAATCAGTCTTTAAGCGCCATTGTCACCAATTTTCAGTCCAGTTCATGTGTTCTAATTTGGCATACCGTAGCCCTTTCTCCTCATTTCCCCATCCTTAAGAATGGCTTGCTGACAGCCACCCTTTCACTGAGGCCAATATCTGGTGAGGTTTCAGTAAACAGTAGCTGAATCAACGAAAGGCCAGCTGCATTTCACATGTCCTGTATCAGGTCTTTGCAGGATTTTCCCCCCCTATTTCTTAAGGACTTTTAGAAACTGTTCATCTGCTGTAGATAGTTTTTTTAGACCTGCCATTTCTTTTGTTTTCCACTTGTTGAGTTCTCCTTTTTTTGACACACAGCACAGCATGGTGAGATATGCCAAGTTTTAAACCAATATCTCTTTGAGATTTGTGCTGCCAACTTTGAAAAACCCGACTGTGAGATTGATGTAGCATATAGTTTTTAGCCCTATGAAGGTGATGTGCCAAAAAAGTAGAAGGTCTTTCTTTGGATATTGCCCGGGATGCCCTTGTCAATTTTCCTCAGATTTTTTTAAGGAGACAGTACAACATGCTGGGTTGGCAGAGTTTTCAGTTATTAGCTGAAAACCTGTTTGACACTTGTTTGTTGGTGCAAAAATATTATTTTATGCTACCAAACTGTGTTGTTATCTTTGGCTTTAAAAAAAAGATTCAGCCAAAGAAATGGGAATAAATTCTATGTTTCATTGACAGGTTGCTGCTAACAAAGTGCCTAAAGATGTGATTTAAAATTGGTTCTTCGCTTTGTTGTTTGTTTTGGGTAGACACACTGGTTCATCTCTTGAGTTAGATGCCCTTTTTAAGCTTAAATTATTTATAGATCATTATTAAATGGCTAAACAAAAAGAAAGCAAATAAAACACATTCCTCTCAAAACAGTAATTTCAAGGACTGGACTGAATGGAGTGAAAAAGCAGCCAATGTCCAAAGAAAAACTTCAAGAGACCTTCAGGAATTCTGACAAACTATTACTCAAGGCTCCTTTAAAAAAAAAAAAAAAAAAAAAAAAATTA
>VVHJ01059848.1:4033-25218 GCA_015107715.1 Tylochromis polylepis | reverse complement strand
CTTAATGCAATAGAAAACTTGTGGGGTGACATCAAAAATGCTGTTTCTGAGGCAAAACCAAGAAATGCAGAGGAATTGTGGCAGGTTGTCAAATCATCCTGGGCGGGTGTGCCAGAAGTTGGTCGACTCCATGCAGCACAGATGTGAAGCAGTTATACAACTAAATATTAGTTTAGTGATTCACAGGAATGCTAATTCTTAACGTTTTTTCAGTTTGAGTAAATATTTGAGTTTGTAATGAAAAATGCAGACACTATTGTTTTTGAACAGCCCAATATCATGTTTTCCTTCATTTTCTGGAAAGTAATTAAAATATTGGTACTTTTTTCTTCATGTTTTGCTGTAAGATATAATGTGCAGTGTTCCCAATGAATGGCAATAAAAAAAAAGAAAAGGATTTTAAGCTTTACTCACGTTTTGAAACCACTGCTATTATTTTGAACACAACTGTATGTGACACTGGTTTGACCCTTGAGTTTGAAACACCTTCAGCTAATACTGAAGACTATTTATTTATTTATTTTAAATAAAGGAAACACCAGAAAGTCTGGATCCTTGGAAGCAAGATGTAAAGAAAAAAAGGGGTGGCTCAGTAATTTTTCACACTACTGTATTGCAGTGTTTGAGATGCAACTGAATGCATCACACAAACATTTTAAGTCAATTCATGAATAAAGCCAGTTTTTCGCACCTTTTTTTTTTTTTCAGGTAAACTACATTTTGGAGTCCCGGGCCAGCACCTCCCGTGCTGATTACTTTGCCCAGAAACAACGAAAACTGAGCCGCCGGACCAGCTTCAGTTTCCAGAAGGAGAAGAAGACTGGGCAGTAGACAGGCTGCTCAGCCACCTGTCAGTACATTCTCTATATAGAGAGCATCAGCCTAAAACTACAATCCCTATAAAGGAGACTGGCAGAAATGTGAGATCAGATGAAAATGAGAGGAAGAGAGCAATGGTTAGAAAATGCTCCTGTAGGATGTATGGCTGCTTCAACAGAGCAATGTGGAAGTTTCTGAAACTTCACCAGGGTCAAGTCATTCTTTTTCTAAAATTGAAAAAAAAAAGGACCTGATTTGGCTGTTGTGTTTTTTGTCAGGTTTTTTTGTGTGTTTTTTTTAAAACTTTTTGTTCATTCATTGCCTCTGAATCTAAGCTCTGTCCTCCTGGATGGATTTGTAGAGCTTCAATAAGTTGGCAATGTGCACCAAAAAAATCAAAGCTACAGACTATGTTATTGCTTTTGCCCTCCTCGTCTAACAGATTTAACATAATGTGAAAATAAAGGTTTCACATTTTTAATGTACAGAGTTTTTATTTTTAAATTTAAAATGAGCTGAGCTCATTGCCTAAATGATAGAGGTGATTAGCTCAATTCAATTTTATTTATCCAGCGCCAAATCACAACAACAGTCGCCTCAAGGTGCTTTATATTGTAAGGTAGACCCTATTAATATTTCCTAAATTATTAAATAATAAATAAATGAAATGATAAAAATAAATTGGGTCTCTCCACACTTTGTTGTTGGGTATATCAGTCTAATCTAACATCAAAGAATTTTTTCAGGCATATTTTTTTTTTTTTAAAAAGTATTTTAATAGTAAATATTCTTCATGCTTTAAGAAGTTCGAACACTTTTAGAATATTAAAAAAATTATTAATTTGAAAGTTTTAAAGGGATAAATGGACTAGTTCTTATCTGAGCACTCAAAGCGCTTTATACAACTTGCCTCATTCATCCGTACAAGCACCTTTTTTCCTGATTTTTCTACTAAAGTGCTTTTTATCTAACATTCAGATACATTCATACTTCGATGGATGGATCAGAGAGCAACTCGGGGTTAGTATCTTGCCCAAGGATACTTGGCATGCAGGCTGGAGCAGACAGGGCTCAAACCACCAATCTTCTGATTAGTAGATGACCTACTCTACCACCTAAGCTACAGCCACCTCTCTATATAGAGAGATATGACATTTGAATGTCAAACTTTTGATTGCTGGGTAAACTCTTTATCCCTTCTCAATTAACACTGACTGTAAAACAAACAAAGCAGTCGGGAGCACGCGTTGGGCTGTCGAAATCATGGACAAACAGCATCCTACAGTTTATGTTTTTAAACCCATTTTGCAAAGAGAGGCTTTTTTTTTGTTTAAAAATGTATTGAAAGCAATGTTGAATATTCTTACACAGTAAAAAAACAAAACAAAAAAACAACTACATGTAAAATAATTACGAAGATTTTCTTGTAAAAACAAAGGGGGGCCTAGCAAAAAAAGTTTGGGAACCACTGCCTTAGTGTGTGAGGAAGACTCTCCATTTACGTGAATAAGCTACAGTTTGTTAAGCTAAGAGCTGGGTCAAGTGATGGCTTTTTAAGCAGTTGTTTAATTATTGCCAGCTTGAAGGTCTGTGGTATGTAGCCCATTAACAGAGATAGATCGATCATATTTAAGATTGAAGCATTAATTATGGTAGGACTTTTTGAGCAGTATTATAGGAATTGGGTCAAATAATACCAGACTAGTTGTAAATGTGATTGAGGTTCATAGACAGCTGGCTAGCACAGTCTTCAGAACCTTTGGGGCTGAGGATTGTTTTGGCTAATCACCTTGTTCAGCAGGATTGCTCTGGTGAACAAGGAAAAACTTAGCAGAAGTCATGTAGCAGACGTCTCAGGTGTGGTGGCCTGGGAAGTGTGAATTCAGCCGTGTTTCCATAAAGCACATCATATTACACTCATGGTATTCCTTCTTGGAACAATCAGCGCTTTGAGCTCATCCCTCTTAATGCCCAAGGACCTCACATTCCTATGTTAACTGGACTGTTTATATCTTCTTTTACCTCTTTGCTCAGCTTCAGCTCTGCAGCCTTTCATCTGCTCTGTAGATCCTCAGGATAAGGATAAGTCTTATTCCATTTAGTATGTATTCATTGCTATCATTTGGTCCCCAAGGTGGTATTCCATTGGCAAAAAATAAATAAATGAAAACACCATGAGCAAGAAAAAAAATTATAATTATTATATGAAGTAACAAAGATATTGTTAATAAATAATATTTCAGTGATTGAAGAGATTGTGAAAAAACAAAACAGGAAAACACTGGAGCTGCTGAAACAGGCTGACACTCGGCACAGCACTTTGGAGTTACTCACGTGAATGTGGAATTATGGATACACTATAATTTTCCCTCACCCATACAAATCATCGAATTCAGATGTTCCAATCACTTTCATATCCACAGGTGTATAAAATCAAGAACCTAGGCATGCAGACTGATTTTACAAACATTTGTGAAAGAATGGGTTGCTTTCAGGAGCTCCGTGGTACTGTGATAGGATGCCACCTGTGCAAATGTCCAGTCGTGAAATTTCTTCCTTACTGAATATTCCACAGTAGAAGGGATTAGGAACAACAGAAATCAGCCACAAAGTGGTAGGCCCTATAAAAAAATGGGTTCAGCAGATGCTGAAGTGCATAGTGCGCAGAGGTAACCAACTTTCTGCAGTCACTACAGACCTCCAAACTTCATATGGCCTTCAGATGAACTTGAGAACAGTTCGTAGAGAGTTTCGTTAAATGGTTTCCATGACTGAATTTTCAGTTGGTCCAGTGAAAGTAACTCTTAATGCTTCAGCATGCTAAGACACTTTGGATAATTTCACGTTCCTAACTGTGTGAGAACAGTTTGTAAATGGCCACTTCCTGTTCCAACATGACTGTGCACCAGTGCACAAAGCAAGGTCCATAAGACATGGTTCAACAAGTTGGGTGTGGAAGAACCTTTGACTGACCTCACCCCGATAGAACACCTTTGGGATGAATTAAAGTGGAGACATGAGCCAGGTCTTCTCATCCAACACTAGTGTCTAACATCACAAATGTACTTCAGGAAAAATTGTCAACAGTTCCCATAAATACATCGTTAAACCTTTTGGAAAGTCTTCCCAGAAGAGTTGAAGCTGTTATAACTGCATTAAAAATGGGACATAACTCAAGTTCATATGCATTTCAACCAATTTTACCAATATTCCCTGCAAATATTAGCAACACTGTGCTAAAATATAATGCAGATAGTATTGAATGCGCACAAGGTGAGCTGGGAAATGGTAAGCTTAATAAAATGATCTATACCCTTAAATGTCATGGATATTCCAAGCTATCAGATCTCGACATTTTAATAATTCAGTTTTATTTATACAGCGCTAAATCACAACAACAGTCACCTCAAGTTGCTTTATATTGTAAGGGGGACCCTACAATAATACATATAGAGAAAAACCCAACAATCATATGACCCCCCTATGAGCAAGCACTTTGGCAACAGTGGGAAGGAAAAACTCCCTTTTAACAGGAAGAAAACCTCCAGGAGAACCAGGCTCAGGGAGGGGCGGCCATCTGCCACGACCGGTTGGGGTGAGAGAAGGAAGACAGGATAAAAGACATACTGTGGAAGAGAGACAGAGATTACAATTTATCGCCTAATAGATAAATCCAGATATTTGAGCTTCAATAAACGAAAACAACAATTTAAAGCTTAAGCTGCAGGAGGCACAGACACCAAACTGCCTGTAACAGGTTATCAGCTCGACTTGGCAAAATGTAATCCAAGATTGTTTGACTTTTTTCAAACCAAAAATGGTTAATTCTTTGATAATTCAATTCAATTTTATGTGCAGTTAATTCTTCCTTAACTAGGTTAGATAACAAAAACAGGACAACTGATAACAGAATAGCTGATCAGTATATATAGTAGTTATATGTCACAATTGGCCCAGAGGCTGGCATGAGACAGGAGGACCCAGAAGCAGACACAGTTACACAAGTGATTTATTTAGTGATGGCAGTGAATAACAACACCTAAACCCTCAACCTAATCTGGTGACACAACAACTATTTACAAGAATCTATATTCAAAGGAGAATGTGAACAAGCCCGTAAAACACGTCAGGAAGTTTCTCCGGAAACACTGGGGACGCAGGGAAAGCACAAAGGACAGGTTTTTCCAGGGCGGGGAGCACAGAGTCTCTAGGATACAGGGAGAGAGTTAGTGAAGGAAACCAAGGCAGAGAGACCGAAGAGTTAATCAGTAGGTGTTGCTGCTTACAGAGAGACGGTTCAGTTATGGGGAGGAGTGCTGATCCGAGTGAGCGGTTTTGTGACAGGGAAAGAAGTCAGACCTGTAAGTCCAGTACAGCGAAGCAGACTGTGGGCAGGGGGCAGGCAGAGAGAGTGAAGGTAATCCAAGTCAGGACTGAGCAGGAACAGTTACAAATGGTGAGGTTTCCCGGCTGGAGGTTGCCAACGGAGTGAATATTGAAGCAAGCTGCGAGCACAGGGAGAAAACAGGTAAGGCGCAAACATTGAACCACAGGAGACAATGAAATAAGCGGCCTGTTATCACCATGAGTCGCTGACGGACAGGTGAAGGAGAGTTGACCAGGCCGGGTTTAAATTGCAGCTATATTGCAGCTAATTAGTCCCGGGTGCAGGAGATTGCTCTGACTCCGCTTCAGGAAGGACCCCGGAAGACAGGTTCCAGCCCCGACCCACCACTCACTCGGACTGTGACAATAATAGCACATATAATGAAGCAATACAAATCCAGTGGCTGTGGCTTAATGAAATACCAGAGCAATTTTCCCAAATGTTGATATTTAATACTGCAGGATGAAGAGAAACCTATTTAGAACAGTGTTACTTAGCTGATGGTGAAAGTCAAGTACAAGAATGTTCTTCGAAATTGAGATTTTGAGTTTGAGTTTTTGACAGCAGTGTATATGACCTGTAGTAAAATGATTATTTGCTTAATTGTTCAATATGGAAATATGAACATCAATAAAAATGCACATCAGGACACCAGTATCATCAGCAAAATGGATAAAATGTAAATATTTTTTCCTTTTGCCTCTGCATCCTGGGAAGCCATCAGACCCACCTACTGTCAGTGAGCTACATAACAATGAGGTATCCTGACACACCTGTGTTGGGCAAGTGACATACCTGGAATAGCTGTAGTTTAGCTGAATTTTTGCTCATTTGAGCAGAGAGGTCCAGTTTAAACACTTTGAACTTCTGGTAGGTTGGACGTTTGGAAACATCTTCACAGCTGAGCTCATTGCCTAAATGATAGAGGTGATTAGCTCAATTCAATTTTATTTATCCAGCGCCAAATCACAACAACAGTCACCTCAAGGTGGTTTATATTGTAAGGTAGACCCTACAATAATAAACTTCAGCTGTGCTCTCCTGAGTCTATATGTGATTGAGGTAGTTATTGTCAGAGAAGCCTTGACATTTTGTTGGTACATACTGAGGCCTTAGGGAACTGGCTATATGATCAGAAAGTTATAGGAATTAACCTTGCAACTGAAGAAAATCTGGTTCAAAATTGATCAGTGTCCCCTTCAAGACCATGTCACCTTCCCAGCATGGTTGCACTTTGTGTCCCATTGGTTTTTTGCCCCTGCAATGATCTCATCTAGCAACTTTTAAACTTGATTTTCAGTTTGGAGAAATGAACAAATTTGCAGGGAGACTATTCTCAGAGGTAGGGCAGGTGGTGAAGAAGATTGGGTTGGTGTAGTCAAAAACCCATCTTTTCAATTTCCTGCATAGTGGCTTGACAATGGCTTGCTGATATGGACAAGGTTGTTTCCACATGTTATGAATGTTCTTCTCAGATGCTAAAGACACCAGTACATTAGAACTCCAGTTTTCCCTGGAACCTGCCGATAGATGAGATGATGAGCTTGAATTCAAGTATATTTTTATTTATTTTTTGCAGTTGTCAAATCTTTGATTATAACTCGTATTCTTACTGTTATGCACAGAGTTCACATTCAATCATGTTTAATTAAGGTGTGCAGCCATGTAATTTCATTTTTTAAGAAATAGGTATAAAAAAATAACTTCTCAGTAAAAGCTAAAATTACAACATAAACCCTTTCGAGTGATTACAATTCACAATATTAGATATTCATTAATATTATCATTATTCTTTATCATTTTGTAGTGCTTTGTTATGTTACAGATAATTTTGGTATGGTGTAATACAATATGTCGCTTTAAACCAGGGGTGTCAAACTGTTTTTACATGGCGAGCCACATGCAGCCCACTTTGATCTTAAGCGGGCCGGACCAGGGAAACTCCCATTTCTGTCAGTGTAAAGAAGTTGCATAGCTAACTGTTTTTCTATATGATAAAGAAAAGGCTGCCATGAAAAAGAAAGAAATCTGTCAGCACGACTCTTTGGACTTGTAGGTGTTAGCAGAGATGGGTCTTCCAGCAGAATCTGCATGAATACTGAAGATACTGATGTTGACGGAGGAATAAACACACGTGGGGCATCAGCTTTTACTGGAACGTTCACCAACGTGACTTTTTAAAATAAACTCTTGCCAAGTCTCAACAACATAACAGGAAGTGTCTTTACAAAATGAAATCTTGACAGATGACAAATGAGAGCATACATATTAAGTAACTCAACAGTAAGAAATAAATGTGTAAACTTACAGAAAAAGTTCTGGTTGCTCAACTTTTTTTTTCAAGATTAACTTTAAATTTCTATAATAGAAAGTGAAAAAATAAACTTTTCTGTTTTTTTGAATAGTGTAATTTCTCAGATTTTGAGAAAGTTGAAATTTCTTCGGTATTGAAAAAGCAGCGGTAGACAATACTACACAACGGTGCGTGATAAGCAAGCGAAAGAAAGCAGAGATTTTTGATGGGAAAGTGGTCCTGACGCACACTGAGAGATAGAGCTGTCCAGGAAGTTGCAATTAAAAGTAAGAAGGAATTCATTACAATGTTTTTCAAAAGCAAAGTTTAGTTTTGGGCTTCTTTTACTGCTGGTTCATAGAATTTTGGTCAGAGTGACGAAATCTGCAGTTTTGGTGAGATGTCGGCTTTCAGCACGTGACGGCATGTCCGGACCCGCACTTTGCGTTTACATCCTTTTGCGGAATCTGTTTATCTGCTCTTTTAGCTTGCATTTAAATCCAGCGCCTCTCTGTTTACATGGCCTGTACTACTAGACTTGCTGTCTTCGTAACATTTGTCCCCCTTCCTTTTTCACTTAATGGTATGATTACAGTCTGTCTTTGCATGTGACTGGCTGCATGGCGTGTCCATCAAAATAAAGCCCAACTCCTGCCTGCATAAAATCTCAGCAGGGCTGAAGATTTGGCTGCCACATACAGATAATAACTCGCATATGAAATTATGTCGGGCTGGATGTGGCCCGCAGGCCATACGTTTGACACCCCTGCTTTAAACTGTGATTTGTGGGTCATTAAGTCTATGACTTCAACATGTGGACTTGTAAAGAAGTTATCTCAAAGCACATACAAATCAAATGTATAATTGTTCTCCTCACTGATTACTCACAGAATATCTGAGCTGCTGATCCAAAGTGACCTTTAACAAATCAGAAATCAATATAAGAAATTGTGATAGAATTAACCAACTACACACAGTGTTGCAAGTTATGCAAGTGTCTATTTACGCTGATTTTGGGGCACTCTCTGTTGTGCAGGTTTTCAACTGCCTTCTGCTGCTCTGCCCAGCACACCACACGCAGATCTCCTTCCTTCTCCTCTGGGTCTCAACGTGCTGCTTAAATAGGGAAGACATAATTAGAGTGCTGACTGCCAGCTGTGTCGGCCAGCTTCCCCTGGCACTGCCCCCTGAACCCACTGCCCCGTCCCTCCTCTGCAGCAGAGCTAAAAACCACACACTGACATAGAAATGTTTCTTCACATTTACATTTTTATCAATGATTAACAACAATATTAATAGTGCAACAGTTACTGTAAAGGTGGCTGCTGGTCACTAAAAATGTGTTGCACATCAGGAGATTTTACCCTGCTCGAATTTCTAGAACAGCTTGAAACTCTGAATAAGTGAGCATCTACTAATCATAAGGTCAGCGGTTTGATCCTCTGCTTCTCCAGTCTA
Organism: Tylochromis polylepis; assembly: GCA_015107715.1. Lineage (NCBI taxonomy): Eukaryota > Metazoa > Chordata > Actinopteri > Cichliformes > Cichlidae > Tylochromis > Tylochromis polylepis. The sequence continues at coordinate 16,261 of VVHJ01059848.1, read as the reverse complement.
TATGGAAGTGTTCTCGGGGAAAGAACACAGAATGCCAATTTACCCCCCTATGTATACCTCAGCATTTTAATGTGGAGGTAATGAATTAAAAAAAAAAGCCATTAAAATGTATAGATTAAAAAACCCTGCATGAATCTGTGTGTGAATGGATGACTTTATCTTGGAGTGTAATTGTGTTCAATAAAACTTCGAAAGACTACTGGTCCATTTATTTAAAACAGATTTCAAGAGTGCCACATCTCTTATAGTATGTTTCAAGTATTTAATAACAACATTTATTGCCAAAGTAGGAAGTGGTATTGCTGGGGTGGCTGTAGTGCAGGTTATCTGACTAATCAGAAGGGTAGTAGTTCAATTCCTGCCTGCTCCATTCTGCATGCCAAATATCCTTGGGCAAGATACTAACCCCATTCACTGGAGTGTAAATGTTCAATAGAAAGTATTGTGGTAGGGGAAGAAAAGTGCATGGGTGATTGAAGCAAGTTGTATAAAGTGCTCTGAATGCTCAGGTAGAGTAGTAATGCGCTATATAGGAACCAGTCCATTTACCATTTACTTATGCAAACAGAAAATAGGCTATGGAGGTTGACTAAGTCAATGGGCATGAATTTCCAGTCCGGGGTTTGTGTTGTAATGTTTAGTATTGGATTATTGCTTGATTTTATTATCATTTTAGTAATGTTAAGCTTTAGCGCTTACAAGGGTTTTGTTTTTTGTGTTGGTTCCTTTTGGGATATTTTTGTTATTCCCGTTATGAGTTTTAGTCTATGTCACATTGTTAAATACCTCCCCATCTTGTGTTCCATCAGTTTCCCTGTTTTGGTCATTTGTGCCACTTGATTATTTTGAACGGGAATAATGCAGTGCTACTTGTGTCCAAGAATAAAAAATATGGAGCTGAAATGAGAAAAACTTCCTGGGACTTGCAACTTGAACGCAGCTGGGACTTGCTTGTTGTTGCCATGGTGACTCATGTTGCTGATGAATTCAAGAGAGGTTTGGTAAAATGAGCTGAAATGAAATTTATTTTGTTTAATGGTTTTGATCACGTGGTTTGTATGAGTATTGTAGATATCTGCTGATAAAGACCAGCAGTGGTTGAAAATGTTTAAACTTTGCTATGTTTTGCCTGACCCTGTTTTCTTAAACCACAGCATGATGAGCTCTCTGAGTCAGTGCTCTTATGCTCTTGTTATTCATTCTCTTACACGTGGCCTAAATTCAGTGTGGACTCATTCACATTCTCTGGTGGGTTTTCTAGAGTACTTGTACCGACTGTGCCCACAGTGCACTGGTGTGTGGCAGTAATCTGAACCTCTGCAGGCTTGTCAGACTGCCACTAGTCACAGAAGGTGCTGTGCCCAGCAGCTTAATACCCAGCCAAAAGAAGGAAGCCTAATCTATTTTACCCCACATTCTTACTTTGGCATGGGGCAGTTTAAACACATGCACAGGAGACACACAAGTACACATGTAAAGATATTCAACGATTTATTGATTGTGATTGTTGGGCATGCGTGGACTGGTGAAGGTAATCTTTTCTTTATCATCTGAGGTTCCATCAGAGAGAGGTTCCGAAAGACCATACAAAACAAATTTGTCAGAAAGAGGGGAAAGCCCTAAACTAACAAGTAGAAGTAACACAATGTATTGTTTTGTTTTTTGTTGTGGAGATTTCAGAAATTCTCTTTACTTAAAAATGAAAATGGAGAAAAAGCTTCAAAAGTCTATTCATCCATTCTTTTTCTGCCACTTATCTAGGTCTGGAACACGGTGGCAGCAGTTTAAGCAGCGATATCCAGAGCTCCCTCTCCCCACCTTTGATATCCGCCATTTGGCTCCAGCTGTTTCATCAATGCATTTCCAAGCCAGCTGAGATCTCTTTTATAATCTCATTTTTTGGGGCACAAACGAAGTGGCAGGCCTATGATCTACAGCAGATGAACAGAGTATGAAAATCATGTCCTTAAGAAAGAGAGAAAAAAACCCCAATAAAGACCTGAGATATGGCTAGTTGATGCATCTACTGCTTGACAAAGCATTGTCAGAAATGGTCTCAGTGGCTGTCCAGAAGGGAAATGGGGAGAAAAGGCTGTGGTATGCCAAATTAAACAAGAAATAGACTGAAGATCAGTGGCAACAGATTTAATGGAGTTATGATTTCATATTTGATCTTTTGTTCCAAATCATTGTTGGTATGTATGACAATAATGAGGATATACAACGATCTGTAAAACACAGTAGATGGAAGCTCTGTCATAGTTTGGCCTGCATTTTTTACTCAGTGGTGTTGGGGTCTTATCAAAGGTAATCAATTATGAACATAGAAAGGTCTTGTTAGCTTTTGATCCACCATGCAATATGATCTGGAAAGTATCTGATTGACAATAGTTTCATTTTTCAGCATGACAGTGATCCCAAACACAGTGTAAATGCACTAGAAGCATACCTGGGAAGAGAAAAAGACCATATTGAAACACAACAGCGAAAAAGTGTATGCATTTCTATTTGTTTCTATATTCTGATTGTAAAAGCTGCCAGCTAGGACAGGCTATTAAAAAAAGGGAAAAAAAGAAAGAAACACAACAGATCAGAAGAGAGCCAAAAGCCAAAGAAGCGCTGTGGAGTGTCCTTCAAGAAGTCTGGAGGAATAATCCTGAAAAAATGAAAGAAATTACAAGAGCTTGCCTAAGACACTCCAGGCTTTGTTAAAGAATATAGAGTTTGGCTTTTATATTGTATTTCCATGTATGTTTGCACGTTTCAACAAATCACTGCACCCTTTTCCTATTTTCCTAGCTACATATACAAAAATGAGGCTTGGTTTCAGAATTTTGCACTGCTGTAATGACTTTGGATTGTAGGTGGGGGTAGGAATGTAGATCAACTCTTAAAAAAAACAAACACTAATTGCTAATTAGACATCCTGTTTTTTGCAGTTTCACTGAGTATTGCATGATCTGATCAAGGTGGATTTGCTGGGACATCCACTCTGAGGATGATTGGAGCCAAAGATATCAAATTTGGCTGCATCACTCTATAAGACCTGTTGCCACTGATTTTCAGTCCAATTCTTAAATCAGGATTTTCTCCCCGTTTCCCTTCCTTAAGAATGGCTTCTTGATAGCCACCTTTCCCACTGAGACCATTCAGCAAACAGTAGTTTGATCAACTGGTAGATTTTCTGATGGCTTCTTGGAAGCAAAACAAGGGGTCAAGACTTTTGTACAGTATTATGTGCGTATATGTATCCCTCTTTTGAAGAAACAAATAAGAACTTGACAGTCTGACCTTGCTAAACATAATCACAAGAACAGCTAGACAGCAGTTCCCATTCCATTTATTATATATGATTTATAAACTGACACACTCAGACACTCACATTGAAAGTATAAAAAATACAAGACTACAGAGTTTTCTAGACTTTTTAGTGAGGTCTCTTCTTCATTGCTTTAATATATTATTTTAACTTAAATGACAAAAATGGAAAATTCCCATTTTTCTTAAGATTGTTTTGACAAATCCATTCATCAAGCAAGTTACTATCATTTATGTCATTTTAAAATGATATCAGAGCATAGAAAACAGAATCACATGCAGCCAGCAACTTTTCACTGAATCTATACAGCACATCCTATAAATAAAATTGATTTTGGAATATATGTGCTTCAAGATTCATTGTACTTTGTATTACAAAATGTAAGGAAAAGGTGATATCACAAGGGAAAAATTGAAATGTCAAGGAATGATTAAAGGCTGGACTGACGTTTGAGCACTAGCTAACTGACAAATTCATGACTTCTGCAAATGCACGGGTCAAAAAAGGGTTTGCTGAACAATTTTCAAATTGCTGCAGCATATGACTGATTCTTTAAAACTAATTTTTTAAAAACTGTAATCACTGTGGTGGCAGGCATTTGAGATTTAGGATACTACAAAAATGATGTCGAGAAATGTTCTACCCTTACAAATAATGAACCAACATGGTTGCAGTGTCTTTCACATACCAGGTGACAATGACACCTTTGTGCTCTGGAACACATTCTTTTCTATAGCTTGCATCGTGCAAGAACAGATTACCATTGCGTCAAGCAAAGTGCAGTGCAAGCATGGCAGCTGTGGAGCACTTCTGCATGCGGTGTGATGTAAATTTGTACAACCAAAAGAAAATACAGAATGATGGGGAATGGGCACATAATACACATAAAGATCACAAGTGGTTGCAAAAAATGTTGTAGTACAGACCCAAGCACAGCACGACACAAATTTTGAGCCATTCGCTCAACCTAGCAATCAGTGCACAAACCGCTTTCTATGTGAAATGGTTTCGTTAAGAAATATTTCTAAAGCTTCTGAAACCAATGAGTAATATGTAATGAATCCAGTTTGCTAAAACCAAAATAGGAGGGTGTAGGACACAGATGAATTAAAACTAGTGCAGCACAAATACACAGCTAATGTCTCCTTTAAACATGTATGTACCATATAGCTACTACTCTGGCTCACCTTGCTCTAAGAACAATAACCTGCTCCTGCTGTTTACTCATATAGTTTCATTTATTAATATATCTAAAAAAATACATAATTTATTGATATCAGACCATTTTGTATGTGTATGGTTTTGTTTGCTTATTTTTGTTGTAATAGATAACACTCACTATTCACAGTGCTTAAAACTAAACAGTACAGGCCAACACACACGGTGTGGCTGATAGCTGGCACGATTCCAACATCCATTAAAGTGTAACTCAAGCCCAACACTGCTCGGTTGATTTTGCAGAGCAGCCATGAACAACTACTGAATTGAGCCACTCTCCAAAGTATTGCCTTGGGAAAGAGGAAAATAGTATTTTTGTAAGTGTAGTATTCCTACCAAAGCAGCATACATGCATCAGCTTTTGTTTTAAATCTCTCTTCAGAGTTGTCATATTATGAAGATTTATGCTTCCATCAAAAGTTTTAATATTTTAGCTCAGTTGCAGCTATATTTTTTTTACATATAATATAATATAATATAATATGATGTAATATAATATAATATAATAAGAGAAACTACACTTTCTGTAGTTAATTCATGAAATAACTTTGCATAGGAAAGTTATATAGTTAAGAAAATAATAAATAAATTTCATATTTTCAGCATGGTATACGGTTTAAGTGACATAGTCATAAGGTATTCACTCACAGAAATGGACAATCATTTAAAGAGGCTATAATTCAAAGAATATACAGAACTTGTTAATTTAAATAAAATGAAAACACCAGAATTTTCCTTTGTGTACACCTTAGCAAAAGAAAATGTATCATAAAATGATCAGCATATGAATAATTAAATTTTATTTAAATTAAGTGTGGTTGATAAAAGGTATGTTAAAAAATTTTTAAAAAATGTATTGTACTCATTCTGCACCTGACAGGAAGTATTCTGATAAAGATTAATACTGACCAAGTAAACATGAATATATATATATATCATTTTGATAACAAAATAGTTATCTACAAATGTTTTGTTATTGAGTGGATATATAAATATGTATAACAATATATATGTATTTCTATACATATATATTTACAACTAAAGGTGCACTTAAATAATGTCATCAAGGAGATGTGGGGTGCCTATCCAATCCAACGTCCTGGGCTCTGAAGCAGCCATAATCATGCACATAAACTGTTTACCGGTCCTCTTATCAATAGGATAGATTGTTGTAGGAGTGAATCTTCTGTTACTTTCCACAAACTCACAGAGCTGCTGATACACCTGTGGGTATTCGTGGCGTAAGAAAACCCCTCGAATCCTTAACTCTCGTTGTATATTAATGAAACAAATTTCTCTGGCCTTCCGGCCTTCTTCTCCCTCTTTGTCGAGATCTGCTGTTCCTGGGGGTGGAGTAAGGATCAGTGTTTCCATGTCACTCTCTTGCTTGTGAACCTTTCTCTCTGGGCTAAATGAAGCCAATGCTACTTTTGCATATTTTCTGACAGTTGGAGCTTGGTTCCTTGGTGATGGCCCTTCAGGCAACTGCTCACCTACAGCAATGGATACATTTAAGATGAAACATTCGTTTGGGTCATACTCTTTACCAGCTTCCTGCAGTTCTTTACAGTACTCCCCTAGGTTGTCTTTGAAGCTTTCAAGCTCTCGAAGGGACAAATATGTAGGAGACATAAGTAAACTATCCAGACCATACTGCAAGAAGTTACTAGATGACAAAGGGTTCGGAAAACCAAGGAAGAGAACTCCTCTACCTCGAGAAAGGTAGCCAACTTTGGCAATACGGGAGAAGGCTTTGTGGACTTCAACAGTCTCCCGACAGTGTTTGATGATATGACGGCAAGTGCTACCAATTCTTCCATACAGGCAGCTTTCTTTATGAATATCCCAGTCCTCCCTGCGACAATTTCGAGAGCAGTAATAGGTGTAACAGCTATGGCAGGATTTAAAATAAAGGCAGGCATTGAATAGGGTTTCTGTCCTCCGGCATTTGTTGTTAGAGCACATCATTGTGTCATCCTCATCTGGGCTCTGATCAGGGGAACACTCGTCTGCACTCTTCATTACATCACTTGCCCCATCGATATCTCGAAAAGCATCAGGATTCATTCGGATAGAGGTGGGCTGTTTGTCCAGAGGAGCTGCTTCTTCTGTGCCTGTCTTTGAACTCTTTCTGGACAAAGATACTGCTTCTTCCTCATCAATTAACTTCTTTAGTTGGTCCAGAATGTCTTCACTTGCCCTTCTGCTGGGTGGCTTATAGTCAGTCACAAGATCAGCCAGAAGTTCATCAAGTTGTTCAAGACTTTGCTGAAGCGAAGCATTGTCATGTGTCTTCTCTTTGGCTGAGCTTTCAAAGTCCCGCTGAATCATTTCTGGACTGTCTGTGCTTCTGGTATCAAGAATGTCCCAACTGGCAGATCGTCCTTCAGCCTTATTAAGGCTACCTGATCGAATGTCATTATCTGTGATTGTTATTTCAGGGGTGACAAACCAGAGTTTACTGGTGCTGCTCTTTGATATCTCTGTTGGGCTTTTGTCAATCAGTGAGTTGTCAGACATTGACAAGGCTGCATAGCGTCTTGGTGAACTAGAGAGATTAACAACAACTGGTTGTGGTTTTTCACCAGCAGATCTCTCAGGCTTTCTGGAGTCAAGAAGATCATCATAACTCTGACCTCGCTGTACAGGAAGAGGTTGTTCTCTTTCCACACGTGAGTTGAGAATATTGTCCCAAGACCTTGAGTAAGATTTGGAATCTGTACCAAATCTTTGAGGTTCAACACATGGGTTGGTATACCATGGAGTTAGTGCAGGCTCTTGTTGAACTCTTGTTGGAGTCACTTGAGATGCATGAGAGGGAGGATTGGTGGTGTAACCAGATGCATCTGAGCCATACCAGTCATCTGTTTGTGAATGCATTACTCTAGCATGTCTTCTGCCTTCAGTGTAATATGCCCTCGCTGGGACATGGTGCTCTGGTGGCATTGCATACATCTCACTGGAATAATAAAACCTAGGTGGAGCAGTCTGAATTTGATAAGACCTTGGATCATCCCCATAAAATATTCTTGTTGGAGGTGTCTGTATGATATATGGCCATGGTTCATTTGCTGCATAGGATTTGGGATACCCTGTCTTCATAGAGTATGAATAGGGCTCCATCTCAGAATAATATGGTCTTGTAGCTACAGCATGCACTATTCGAGTCCTTGGATCTTGCACATATTGGACTTTTGGAGTATATGCTTGTCCTGGTGTGTAACGTTCATCATGAAAGTAAGAACTTGGTTGAGGAGGAGCAGTAGTAACATATCCCCCTGGGTCATCTGCATAAAAGAACTTTGTTGGCACATTAGGACTAGAGTGAGCTCTGCGTTCTCTACCATAGAAATCACCTGATGAAGGCATCCTCTGCAAGGAAATCTCCATAGGTTGTAAATAACTACTTGGCATGCTACGGGAATATTGATAACTTTGTCTACTCTCTGTAACAAATGAGTCAGTGGGAGTAGGCGTTCTAGAATATGAGAAATGGCGTGGCACAGTCAGGCTCCTAGTCCCTGCACTGTGGTGTCTCTGCCAGGGTATGTCCATTTGAGGTGTGGCATTTTTCCGTCCTGAATGATGTAATGTTGCATCATCAGGCTTGATGTCAACCCGACACCTGACATGAGGGCTAGTTGCTGGTTTATCCAGACCTTCATCCTCAAAATTATCAGCAGTGTAGTGAGGAGAATATCGACTACTGTCACCCATTTGTGGCTGCAACTTAATGGGATGTACTTCTTGCATATGAGCCCTGGTTGCTGCATAGGAGGGTTCCCTATGTGGTGATACTTCTGGTCTCCGGCGGGAGTCTCTGTAATCCCTTTGGAACTCTCTGCCCTTCCTCCCTGAAGATGATGATCCTTCAAGAGACACAGCAGTGAAAGTTGTCTGGACTCGAGGCGCACTTTTTGACCTGGTCCTTCGTTTTTGTTCAGGGACAACTACCTCACTGGCCATATCTGTTGTCACTGGCTGAGGAGTCAACCTGTGACTAAAAATGTCAGGAGCAGAAAAACGGTACCTCTGCCGGTGGCCCAACACATTCCAGGCAACATCTTGGTTGGATGCCTGCCTATCTCCTTTCCTGTATGGAGAATCCATAGGATATTTGTGTGATTTGGGGTACTCCAGTGACTTGTAGTCAAAGGTACGGCAGTGTCTCTTATTGTCTTTGCTTTTACCGTCCTCCAGTGTGTTGTAATTTATACTATTACATTGTTTGGAAGATTGTAAGGACTTATAGAGTGAAGAAATGGGGATCACTTTTATTTCTTGATGCACCGTTGATACCAGTATGTCAGGTGGGTCTGTGCGTGTCATCTTAAAGGGATTCCTCTAGTTTTCTCCATCAAGTTGCTTTAATGTTGATGTTGCCTGGAGAAAAACAAAGAATTTCAGTCACATTTTATGCAAACATTAATAATAAAAATTTATATTATATTTTATTAATTTCTGCAACATATTCAGCCTTCTAGGACTGGTTGTAGATCAAAACAAGAGCAGTACTACAAATTTAGTCCAGAAACATTTTACCGCTCTAAAACCGGTCTAAATCATGGAATTGAATAAGGTCATCAAAATTTTTTTCTTTATTTCAAGGTTAACTTCCCTTGTGAACAACTTGGACTAGAGTTGCTGCTGACACAGATGCAGCTAGTGACACGCCACTTAGGTAACTCCTTAACTAATAAGATATTGAGGGTAGCAACAATCAGTGGGGGGTGGCAGGGAGGGGAGCCCCCCTTACCTTCAATCAAATTTCCCACAGGGACTAAGACTTAGCGATCCCCAGACCCAGGCCTAGCTGTACACACACACACACACACACACACACACACACACACTGCACAAAGACACACATCTATCCACATCGGCCCAACCCTCAAAAGTGTGGATGAACAGATGCCCTCCCAGAGCCAGCAGCAACCCTGGAATGCAGCCAGCCTGGCCTCGGATCACAAGCCAACCTCTGCCCCGGACAGGGTGAAGGAAACAGTGGTGGAGGAAGACTCACCTGCTCCTCTTTCTGCTTGTCAGTGTTAAAGGTTGAGCCCATGTGTTGATGTACGTAAGTGTATGGGGTGTAAATAGTAAGTATGACTGTATAAAAACTAGAGCGCTATTAAACCTGAGGGGACAGATGTGAGATGAGCAGGTCACCCACTGCCCCTAACACAAAGAACCCAAGGCCACCACACCGAGCTCCAACAACAGTAACCTGGTTGATCAACACTGTAGTTGACAGTAGTCAATATTCTCCCAAAGGGCCTGCAAGAACTCAGCAGCCCCTGAGGTACAGACCAGGCATCTTGAAGTGGGCATACCCACCCCACCTGTTAAGAGTGGCCAAGAGGGTGCAGACCACCCCCATGGAACCAGGGGCCTAACCAGAAAATGGGCGACCCGGGCATCAGGGCCCCAGGTTAAGCTCCTGGACCTGCGAAGAAGAGGCCAGCCACCTGGCCCGGGGCCAGCACCCCTCTCCAAGGCCCCACATCAAGATTGCAAGGGAGCACCCATCCCAGCTTCCCACCATCAATAGCCAAGGCAGACAGACAAATGATCACTCTAAGCTACCTGCAATGCAGACAGAGAGAGGGGACTACAGTCGACAACTATCACCAACTAAGTAATGGAACTGATCAGTGGGGACCAGAGAGAAATAAACAAATTTGTTTTTTTGATGAGGCAGACATTCTTTCCAAACTAGATGATAACAGTAGATCTATAAATAAATTTCTATATTGAGTTATACAGAAACTGTTTTTTGATTTCCATTTCATGATTATAGTTTTAATTAGCGATGTATAAGGAAGTAAGATGTATATGTGACGTATTTGCTTTCATAGCGAATTCACAAACTAAGATATACAGCTATGTGAGGTTGGGATACGGCAACTAATTCATATGGATAGGTCCTCATATGGATAGGTCCTGTTCAGAGGTTCTCTGCCAGAACCTCTGAACAGGAATACAAGACCATATAGCATGCATATAGTTATGTGTTGTGTTCACTGTGCAGTGTGTGCATAGTCTGTAAGGCCCAGTTGGAGCATCCTTTGTCCTGTCTAGTGTGTTTTATGTATAGTTTTGCATTGTATAAGTTGTAAATTGGTGCTTTTAGTAATTTTGAAGGTGTGTAAGCATATTTGTGTCTTGAAGTTTTGGTCTGGATTGATGGAAAGGAAATTGAATCATCAGTTTTTAACAATAATATTTTTGATAACAATTTGGGGGTACAAAAATTTAATAATTCATAATCAAGTTCAGTTCATTGGGATTAAATCTTTCCTGTTTGATGGATTTTAATTCCTGATATTCAAGAAACTTACTTTTGCTGATGAATTTCTGAAATGAAATGAGTTTCTACCTTGAATAAACATGTAACAAAAATTTGGTAGTTCTACACCACCATTGTGTTTTGGCTTTTGTAGAGTTTTAAGACTTATTTTTGGAAATTCTTCCCATAAGCAGTATTGGTAAAGTTTTCCAACGTGTGAGATCATCTTCTACCATTTTTAAAGGAGGAATATGGTTCAGCTGTACCAAGTCTGAGACCCTGGGAAAAAAAAATTATACCTAAATATCTAATGTTACCTGACTATAGTGACATGGCGGATGTGTTCTAAAAATTACAATTCAGAGGCAACTGTTGATTTGCTCCAGTTGATGGAATAGTTTGATATGGATGAGAACTTATCTATTAGTGTGACTGTCCTCAGAAGAGAGGTTTGTGTGTTACCAAGGACAAATAATACATCATCAGCATATAAGCTTATCTTACGGTCTGTACTTTCTTTTAATATCTACATTTGTGTCAGACTGCTGCTGCTAGTGGCTCAATGAAAATGACAAAAAGCAAGTGGCAAAGTGGATAGCCTTGTCTGGTGCCCATCTGTAGATTGGAGCTTTGGTAAGTAATATAATTTGTCCTAACACATGCATTTCGAGAGCTATATAGTGTTTTGATCCAATATATGAAGACTAAGCCAAATCCAAATTTGTGTAGAACTGCTAATAAGAATTTCTATTTTGCCCGGTCAAATGCTTTCTCTGCATCTAAAGAGACAACTGTGGTTTCTAATTTGTTGATGGAGCAATAATCTATTACATTTATTAGTTTGCATGTGTTACTGGCTGAGTGTCTGCCCTTGATAAAACCTGTTTAGTCAAGGTGTATTATAAATGAAGTGATTTTTTTCCTAATCTTCTGGCAAGGGCTTTGCAAAGTATTCTGTGGTCTAGATTTATGTGTGACATTGGGCAGTAGCTGGATGGTAGTCACGAATCTTTGCATGGTTTAAGAAGTAGACTAATGATGGCAGGGTTGTTAAAATTAAGCTGGTTAAACTTAAAGGTGAGGCGGTGGTGATTTGTAGCTCGGCTGCAGAAGAGGATGGGGCAGCATCCTCCCCTGGGACAGTGCTAGTCATATTTTATTAGAATTTTATTAGGATTTTTTTTATTTTGAGTTCAGAATCAGAACAGACAAGACTGGGGGACAGGAAAAAAGAAAGAAAGAGAAGTTGGGGAGAAAGTTAACAGAAGAAGATGGAGAGAAAAATAGAGAAGAGGGAGAGAGAGCGAGAGGGAGAGAGAGAGAGAGAGAAAAAAAAACACTAAAAATCTGCTTGACCACCTGCTGAAAAAAAAAAAAAACAAAAAACAAAACAAAAAAGAAA
>VVHJ01059843.1:0-14198 GCA_015107715.1 Tylochromis polylepis | reverse complement strand
TAACAGGTGATCCAACGGATTTCAATGGAAAGCCCAGGATGTCCTCCATTTTGTCATGGTTCTCAAGATCTGGAGAGGTCGTGGTGTGTGTTTTTTGTCTTCGCCTCTCCCACCAGGGTGGAACTGGACCTTGATTCCCCGCCTCTGAACCCACCCTGAACACACACCTGTGGCTTATTTACACTGAGGCTGGCAGACTACTTAAGATGGCAAGAGCGGCTGCGTCCTCGCTGGATCGTCACACTACCTAGCGTCAGTGTAGCCTAGCCTTCTGAGTATTCCTGGTGATTTTCCGAAAGCTTCTTCCTAACATTGTTTTCCCCTCTGTGTACAGGAACCTTGAGATTCCCTGCCCGTCTTCCCTGCTGTCTGGATTCCCGTGGATGTGTGTGAGTGAGCATGAGCATTCTGGAGTGGAGGCCCCTGTCTTGGACCTTCCCTCCCCTTCGGACCCCGCCACCTCTACTCCCTGGAGCCCCGTGTTACCTGTCTCACTGTATATATGTATATATATCCTCACTTGGTGCCACGTGTAAATAAACCTTCACCTTCTTCCTAAAACTTCAGAGTCCTGCGAGTGAGTCCTCAACCTAATAATCTGTGACACATTTAGTACATCAGGACTTAGTAGGGTAGCTCAAATAAGTCAGAAGATATAGACCAAAAACAAATGTCCATTACAGAGGACATAAATGAATAAGCTGGTTCTCAGGAGGATAATGTTAAAGCATATCATGTTTAAGCTTGCTTTAAAGCTGAAAATACATTACCTGCAGTGGGGTCAGCATAAAATGGGTCGCAATATTTTACACAAAAGCCGTGATTTAGGAAGTAATGATTGCTTTTATTGAATAGGTGACCATTATGGTTATTTACTATTATTAATATTATTATACCCGAGTTTATGGAGGCTGAAAACTTTTGTAGCTGTCCTGACTGATCACTCTCCAACTTGCAGATTTGCAGGGATTAAAAACTTGGCTTTAGTTCAACATGATGCAAAAGAGACTCAAGCCTCTCCCTGATGGATGTCCTTGGAAACATTTCGAAGACTTTTGATACCACTGCACAAAGTATTAGAGAGGATTACATTATAATTCTCTCTAATACCTTTGCTGCACACCAGTATTTGATGGTGTTGTATGCTGTGGGTGTTTGTGAGCCTGGTAAACTTTTGTGTTAACTTGGATGTTATTTAGTCAGCTTAAATAGTTGTGTGTTCTTACCTGTGTTTTTAGGTGTGTCTAAATGGAGCTCATAGTTGCAAAAGTGCTATACTTTTTCTTTCTGGTTTCAAAATTGATTTGCTCAGCTGTGTGTGCCTGATACACACACACACCCAGACACACACATTTTCTAAACTGAATACCCCCCCCCACAAAACAAAACAAAAAATCAGCTGTAGATAGATAAATAACATGGCAAACCAGAAAACGTCTCCTCACTGGCTCCCTAAGCAGTACAGAGTAGCACAGGAACCAGAGCCTTCGGCCCTCTTCGGTGGAACTAACTCCCAGGTGGATTTGAGAGACAAACAAATCTACCAAGTCCACTGTTGTTGTGATTTGAATTGAATTAAAACAATTTTTTGATTTACATTTATATATGATATTGCACATACAGTAAGATGAGCTTCTACCAAAACTGTCAAAAGGTGTGAGATCTCTGAGATCTTTATCCAAGAGGGAAATAAAGGACTTAACATCCACCCTCTCTATGGTTACAGTAACACAGAGTGCTATAACAAAGTATATAAGTGTAATCTATACAGTAAGTGACTCCACTAATAGCAAACATGCATAATTTTAATTATATAATTACAATGAGATATACACCTAATCAGGGCAGAACGGTGGTGCAGTGTTTACCACTGTTGCTTCACAGCAAGCAGGTCCACCATCCAGCCAGGGTCTTTCTGTTTGGAGTTTGCATGTTCTCCCTGTGTTTGCGTGGGTTCTCTCCGGGTACTTCAGCTTCCTCCCATAGTCCAAAGACATGCAGTTAGTGGGGTTAGGTTAATTGGTGATTCTAAATTGTGTTAGCCCTGTGACAGCCTGATTAGATAAGTGAAGAGTGGATGGAAATAAACCTAATCAATGTTATGAATAAGAGAGAGTATAAATTTAAGAATATAATCTGTGTGTGTTGAGATGAGAAAGTGCATTAAAGCACTTTTTAGACATGTTGTGTGATAAAGGAAAGTGTGTGTCTATCGATGTGTGGCTCGGAAAGTATGCGAGAGAGAAAAAACTGATACATATGGGCAGATAAAAAGGGGGCTATTTAGCAAGGTTCAGGTTCCTCCTCTAGTTTCCTGCAGATGAGTAGAGAATAACATCGGAAAAAGAGATTTTGGAGTTCACAGTAAAAAAAATCTCAGCGAAAGGTGCCAAAGGATTAACCATTACCCAGCCACTGTGAATTTAAGGACTGGAATTGTAAAATTTTGTCTTTTTCTCTGCTTGTTTTTGCTGTGTTGGATTAAAGTCTGGAAGGAGTTGGAGGACTTTGTACTGATTCACCGCTTCCCCATTTGGAGTTCATCAGGCGAGTCCAGAGAGGATTACATTTAAAGGTCTGGGCATTGCATCAGTTATTCTACTGTATCTCCTTTAATAAATCACAAGTACCACATATAAGAGCTCTAAATCATTTTTGCCAGATGAAATAAATACGGCAAAGGTGCTGGCTGACGTCAAGGTGGTGATCTGGAGAAAACAACACTGACCTTTTTTTTTTTCTCAAGATCAACACCTTGTACTTGTAAACACTAAAGAAAACTTTGTAAATAGTGAAGTGTTGATATTTATCCACTTTACATACTGAGCACTGCAGTAGTTGAAACAAATCTGCTTGAAAACACTTTTTTCCTCTTGGTAATTGGTTAGGACCTTTGTTTTCCTTTGTATTTCCAATGTATCTCTGTTAAGAAATCACAAGCAGCACAAATAAGAGGACCTCTAAATTGTCTTTGGCAGATCAATTAAAATCTGTCATAATGCATTTTAGGTTAGTTGGTGATTCTAAATTGGCTGTAGATGTGGATGTTAGCATGCGTGGTTTACGCTCAGGGTGGGCTCGCTTGTTCATATATTGGCTGGTTGGATGGATGGATCAATAGATGTCCAAATAAAGTGCACAAAGTTTTACAGCATGTGGAAAGCTCGAGGACACCTCAGGAGAATAAAAGTATGATGATTTTTGCTGTATTCAATAACCTTAACAGAATTTTATGAGCAATAGCTAATAAATATAACATGGCATTTAATTTATTAGGAACTCCTCTACAATTAATTGCAATTCAACGTGACGACTCTGCTGTAGGCTTTACCTTTACACAGCTTAAAATGTTCAGTTTCGGTTACAAGTATTTAAAAAAAATTACCATTCAATAATTCAAAATTAAGATTTCGTGTAAATACAATAAAACAGATCTCTATTCACTTGTCTGCCTGCATTCCTGGGTGTCTATTCTTCACATTGCTTCAGCTTTCCCACACTGTCAAATTCAATTTTGCCGTCGTCGCTCTGGCAGACTCATTTACTTGCATGTCTCCCTCCAAGCTAAGTAGCCTCTGTTCCATGTGCTTCAAGTCTCAGGGCTCTTTTTCATTCTGCCTTTCACTCTCATTTGTGCTGGCCCCATTTCCACCTCCTCCTGGTCAGTTAGAGATTCTGATCCAAGGCTCCACCTGCTTCATCTCTGCCACCACCAGCATCAACACTCCAGGGGGTCCTGTGCTACGAGGAATCGGCTAAAATATGCACCATTGCTCAAAGCGCCACAATGAAGGGTGAGCCCACGAGAAAAGGGGAAGCGTGCGCATTGTCTGGCTAAGTCCTCTGGGCGGCAACTTGCATTTCATCCAGCGACTGCTCCTCTAATGAGAGGAGGGAAACCAGCCAGAGAATAAATCCATATAAAGAAATGTCTAATGACCTCTGCACACACACACTAGTATTAAGCGTGTGACTTCACATTTTGGATGGCAGTTCCTTCCATCATACAAATGACAATCCCTGAACAAATAACTGATTTTTCAGTCAGTTCATAAAAGCTGCTTTTGCTATGATTATTTTTTTCCTGATTCCTCTCCATCTGTAACAAATATGTCACAAGGTCCAAAATTCACCAAATGTTCCAACATACAAAAAGCTGTTGATTGATCAGCAAGTTCAACCAATGGAAGCTGCTATATGAACAACCGAAGAAGCATTTTTGTGTGTGTGTGTGTGAAGTTGTTTGAAAGGTCATCAAAATGTCCAACAAGCCAAAACACGGCTATATGTCTGTCAATTCCAATAGTTCACTGAAGTGTCTGTATTTTAAAGAGAACAGCTTTTGGCAAATGGTTGTTGGCTTTCTGATAAAACCGGGTACACAGGCACAGCACAGATTGTGTGCATAAATCAGTCCAACAAGCATGACAGATTCAGTGGAATTAGTGGCATATAGCTGTTCCACAGAAGTGATGAATTTGCTCCAACACCCCTTTTAATCAACGGCAAATTTGGAAATCAGGAAAAACTATATTGGTCTGTGCTGCGTGATGATCTAATAGCAAATAAATGAAGAACCCTATCGAATGATAAAAAAAAGAGCAATATTAATTCTGAGCGGCCGTGGCAAAATGTAATTACTGAGTGACATTCAAGTGAAAAACTCGAATAAAATGTTGTGGAATAGCATTTGGGGTGGGGGTGGGGGGTTCAACGATGTGAGGATTTTAAAACCATTGTTATTTAGAAAAAAAAATGAACGTACCTGCAGACGGTTTCACGCACTTCCTCTGGTAACAAAGTCTACATGAGAAACAGTAAAAGAGATATAAATAGGAGGACAAGCAATGAATGTTTTCTGTGAAGGTTTGATCACAGAACCAGCAGATTCTAGAAGAGAGTGTGCCTGAGAGTGTACGTAAATGCTGAATTGTAATCACTTATACATTGTACATATTGAGCACTGCAGCAGTTGAGTAGGAGTGAGAAGCCCCTTTTTTTTTTTTTGCTCTTGTTTAATGGTTACTGTAAGAGCTTCGGTTAGAGAGTTTTTCTTTGCTTTCCTTTCATTTTCTGTTAGGGAAAGGTAGGGATCATTTGAAATGTTTGTTATTCTGGCATTGCTCACTTCCGAAGCAAATAAAGCTGCTGTGTAGCCTCTGTAATTGCTCTGTACTGGCCTTGGGAGTGGTAGGAGTACGACTCACACCTCATGCTATGTCTAAGTTACTCCTAGGCTGGGGACATAACGATTATACATAAGCTGGCAAAGCCAATGCAAGGAGGGAATGACAGAGCTGGTGTTAAAATGCAGCAGGTAGGTGATTGGTTGATTATAAGCAGGTACTCTTGGAGACCAGTAGAAAGCCACACCTTTACGAAAGGAACAGAGAGATGCAATGCAATCATACAGAGTGAGAGAGAGCGAGAGAAAGATGGAGAGATAGAGAGCTGAAGGGAGAAGAAAGACAGATTAGGGGTGAGAATGGCATTAGGGGACTAACAGTTTTGTGCTTTGACAGGATTTATTTTGTGAGCTGAAAAAGGACAGAGGCACTTGTCACAGTCTGCTTTCCAAGTGCAAGATACTGTATCCCAAAATGTGTCATTGGTGTGCATGATAGTTAAAAGCACTGTGTGAATGGGTAAATGTGATTTGTGGTGTAAAGTGCCTTAAGTGGTCGAGGAGAGCAGAAAAGTGCTATATAAATACAATCGATTTATCATCTTTTAAACACCCTCGGGCAGTTGAATCTACAATAAAAAAAAATAAAAAAAAAGCAGATCCTATGTCCCTGATGGGGAGCTGTGTGTATCGAACATTCTGGTGTGTGTATATTATCATTTGCTTTCTGTATTTAAGGAGTCCAAAAGGAGTCCAGGGTCATATTTTACCTACCAAGGCCTGTACACATTTGTTAGTAGCACAATACGATTACAGTGTTTTACATTTGCAGCAACATACATTTCTACTGAAATACATCAGAGTGGGAAATCATGCAGCTTCTTTTCCATCCTTTTTTATTTCAACTAAATATTGCTTTGAGGGTACTTTTGTTGATTATCTTGCCCTTAAGTGCAGTGTCTCCGGCTGGAATGATTGGAATGAAAAACTGCAGACAGTTCCCCTGGGGGCACCTTACAGTGATAAACAGATAATCTGCAAGAGTACTTTTGAAAATGCCAGCCATTTTGCAAACAATTTCTGATCGGTATACACTAGCAGAAGGTTTCCACCTTCCCTGTAACTAAAACTAAAGGATATTTGTATTGACTCATCTCAGTTTGGGAATACATATATTGTGGAATCATTGATGTAGTTTTTTTTAAGCTCAGTTCAGTCCAGTTAATTGTTGATGATCTCACCAGTAACTGCTAAGTTAACTGCACCAGAGTTCAGCACAATGAGTTGAAAATGCCTTATGTTTATGAGGTCAAGAGGCTTTTTTTTCCCTTACAGTGTGGCATAGAGATACAGTAAATTTTTCCTCTGGGGGTGCTGTAATCGAAAATAAAAGCCCAGCTGAGTGAGCGAATGCTTCTTGCCGATCTGACACAGGCTGGGAGTTCCAATGCGGCGAGTCTTCAAAGGAGGAAAATGTCAAAAAAACAACCATCTGGAACATTGTGAAGAAGGAAACCAGAACCCCTGAAGGGACTGTATTGATTCCAGAGCAAGACACACAAAGCATAAATGTTGCTGTTTCGCTATTTGTGCAAACCTTTTATCAGTGAAGAGCATATTGCACCGTTATTGATGGGTGTTTATCACTCACTCTGTGACTCAAGCAACAGCAGGCTGAAATGACTCTATGGCTCCCATTTTGCAAGATGAATGATTGCTTGACTGTGTGTTACATCAGTCATCTTCTCAGAGTTAGGATTAAAATTACAATACTGACCTTTTTCCTAGTCTAAGACTTTTTGCTCTGTTGTGATAATGTCACTATCTTTAAGTTCAAAGAGAAGCCAATTATTTATAGTCTGCTTCTGAATGTGTGTCTCAGCACTCCATTCAGTTCCTTCTCAGGGAATCCATAATACGATCTGAAGTGGAGATGTCAAGCTCCAGGAGCTGTAAAATATGCAGCACAAAAACAAGACAGGCTAATATCTGAAACACTGAGAATAATCAAGATGTCAAGTGAGCTTTGTGCAATAAAAATGCAGGAAATTCATCATCAGCTTACATGCAGTTGACAAAACTACATCTTAGCTCTCTATCGTGCTTCACAGCAAATCTGTTAACATACATACTGAAAGAGCAGTGAAGATATTTGAGGAAATAAACTGTTAAATATCAACTGCATATAATAAAAAAAAAAAAATTGGGGGGGGGAGGAATTGAGTTACATAATCTGTAAATCAGATAATTTGATGTGCATTAGGAGTTCTGCCCTTTTCACTGACTGTGTTGAAAATGCAGCTTGAGTGCCGCTCTTTAATAGTGCCACACTCTGTCGCTGCAAATGCTCACTGACTGTCTTTTATGAGAAATTGCTCTGGATAAACAGCAAGGGGTTCATCAGGTCAACAGTGTCTGTAAAAATGCCCTCAAAATACAGCGGACAGGTTTAAGTGAATTTGCTGAACAAAGTGCTACTGTTACACGGAGACAAATAACTACTGTACGTCTACAGGTAAATTGATTTATTACTAGGGAGAAACATCAGACAGAAAGATGAGCGTAGTGGCTATCACAAAAAAATAAATAAATAAATCCAATCTGATCAAAGTGCAAGCAGCCAGCCTTTTCAAATCACATCCAGTGACTGGCTGCTGTCTAACCAGACAAAGGTACAAACCAGATAAGTGTTATACCACAGGAGTGAAACTAAATAGTATATGCAGTCAGATATCTACACTTTAAATTCAGTAAATGGAACAGCTATGAATAAAAGCCCTCATACAAGCCTGTAATTTAGTCACCACAATATGAGATGCACTTGTTATACCTAACAGCCTTTATTAAGAGTCACAACACCATGTTGGGTTGCTTCATATGCAGGCAGGGCCACCGAACATTTACACACATGAGAAGTGGCAGAATCAATTTGTTCCACCTTGAACCACTATCAACAGCTTGCCAGTGTCTTCTAACTATTAAAACTTTGGTCCTGACTTCCAGTTGCCTTTCACAGTGTATCCAATCAAATTACTGCTACACCTACAGGAAACTGTTCGAGAGAGAGAGAGAGAGTTAGATTTCTGTTATTTCCTGTTTTATTTTCCTGTCTTTGCCCCAATCCCTAAAACTAAAACATCAAAGACTTGAATGCTGTCAGCAGTGTGTGCAGCTATACTTACTGAGTGTGAGAATTCACATGTGCTCCAAATAATGTAAAAACTCAAGTGCAAACTTAAACCCAGCAGGATCTTTTGTTTTTCTTTCTTTTTTTTTTTGTTACTTTAGTCGAGGTCAGAATCAATAAGGAGCCTGATTTGAACATCTTTTAGACCCTCAATCACAGAGAGGAGGAGAGGTAATTGTCAAATAAACAACTCAGTCTTTTCTTATCCAAACAACATCATTTAAAACGACCTGTAATTGTTATCGTTCCTGGGCCTTTATTCCCTGCACCTGTTTTGGATTCCTAATTCTGGACTTTGCTGGACTTGCTTGTGAGATTTTTTTTTTTTTTTAAACTAAATCAGCTTTCCATTGTAGCTTGTTTTTGTTTCTGCACCCTGGGTGTCTCCCTCTTGCAGCCTG
The DNA here is from genome assembly GCA_015107715.1 of Tylochromis polylepis. Lineage (NCBI taxonomy): Eukaryota > Metazoa > Chordata > Actinopteri > Cichliformes > Cichlidae > Tylochromis > Tylochromis polylepis. The sequence continues at coordinate 5,485 of VVHJ01059843.1, read as the reverse complement.
CATTTCGATTCTCATTTCAACTTCGACTTCATAGAATAAAAAATGACATAGTGATATACTGGAGATGAGCCAAGCCCTCGCCACTGACACCTAAAAACACACCAGAATTTAGCCTCAGAAAACTCATGTGTAGTAATGAATAAATAACAGAAAAAATGCATTATCTTTCTAGCTTTTAAATGTTGTCTTTTTTTCTATTATGACTTGAGGATCTCTGAATTTTAGACTAATGGTTAAAAAAAAGGATGAAGACATTACACTGTTCCCTTGAAACCTGTAATGGGCATTTCAGTATTTGTGTAACTTTTAAAGTGACAGATAAATTGATAATAAAAAAGGGTTTACAACAGTCCTAACAAAACCAGTAATTACAGCACAGAGCTCCTCACCACTCATAAGCTTTCAATTAAAGGAACCAGGTCTTGTCTGCGTTTTCTGCTGCATAACAAATGGGAAACTGGGCTGCTTTAACTTTCAGAAACAACAATTCAAAATGGAACTTCATTATGTAAAACATCAAACTCAACTGCACATCTCTGCGGGGGAAGCCACTCACATTAATCAGCACACATCCCATCAGCACATCTGACACACAGCAGCCCAACAATGAGTGTCAGACATGAGAGCTTAATTACCTCTGCTCAGAGTCGGGCTCAAAAACTGCTCCACAGACTTCACTGAAACCTCCTGTATGATCAGGCAATGGGCCACGGTAGAACTTAAACTTAATGCTACAGTAACACTAGAGAAAACAATATTTGGGGACCATGGCACAGCCATCTGCAGTGAACTCTTGTTGCTTTTGGAATGGTTGCTTTGAACATGGGGACCAGGTTTGCAATCAACTGGCAAAGTGGCAAAGTGACTTTGATGTGTCACAAACATCCATCCATCCATTCTCTTCTGCTTATCCTTTTCAGGGTTGCGGGGGGCGCTGGAAGCCTATACCAGCTGTCTTAGGGCGAGATATCACAAACATGTTGCATGCAATATGTTTTTGCAAAATGCAATATGTTTGTGATAATAATGTGATTAGCTGTGATAAATTAATGAAATCTGTTGCTGCCTACATACACATTCACATTAAGTACTTACATTCAGTCTATCCAGAACCTCAGATTTGCACATTCAGAAAGTCCTCTATATCCGCCATATTCCACCATAGTTAGTGTAGCAAGGATATTTAACTGCAAAATGACACAGGTGCTTGGCAATGTTTTTATATAGGAATAGAGCCAGAACAGCAGTTGGTATCCCCGTTGGTCAAGTTCCCTAATGCAAAGAGACACATCCCAGATGAGTTGCTCTCTGTGACAAATGGTCATTGAGCAGCAAGGGTCCAATCACTGCATGCAGAGACAGGATTTAGCACAGCCTGAGTTTGTTATTTTTACTTACCCAAGCTTCAGTTCTATAGCTTAACATGTAAGCTCTTCGGAGCACTAGTGGCCTCTACCAGCAGCAAACAAAAGTCTCCCTAATTGGCAGTTGGCAGCACTTTGTACCCAACTGCCGATAAGCCACATCCTCCTCATAAGCTGGGGTGTTTCCACACCTTCCCAAAAGGACAGTTAGCGAAATAAATATTCATATATTATATTTTATAATTAAATCTATTCATAACCTTATATTTACATTTAAAACATAGATTTTTATTTTATTTAACCATTTATACAGGTAGTCCCATTGAGACCCAACGTCTCATTTGCAAGAGAGACCTGTTCCAAAATGACAAAATAAACCTACAAATACCAAGAAACACCCCCACCCAACCCTCCTTGGTCTCTCCCAGAACTTTTAAATAGTTTTCAGACTCTCAGGGACACATTTGTCCAAACACCCTGGAGAAGACAAAGTAGAAAAGACGTAAGTGATTGCTACACAATAAATCTACTAAAAATCATCACCCATATTCACAATAATTGCACAAAAACAATCACGCTTATCTAAACCACAATAATCAATTAATCTTTGACCAATATCATTGTTTTATCTTACAGCATCTGTCTGCCATACACTGAGTAGATGCTCAGTGCATAGACAGAATTACATATAATTAAAATGTTCAGTAAATAATCAATAAGCATTTAAGAATTCTCATGTATAGGTTCAGGGTGCTAACTAAAGTGTAAATGTGCCCAGAAATGCCTCCACTATTAGTTATAACAAAGATAGAAATTACTCTACACAAGTAATGAAACACTCCCATCGTTTCAGACTGACACTTGTTGGCAATTTATTGGCAATCTGTCTATGTTCACAAATAACCTAAAACTTCAGTTGGAGATATCACAACTTTCTCTATTAAGCTAAAATAGAGAAAGATAAGACAACAGATTAATGCAGCAGAAAATCCTTTATCTTGGGCTCTTAGCACATCACTTAGTGCACTCTCAGTGCTAGTATTTATTGTAATGTGACAGCTGCACACCAGAGCTCTGAAACTTTTAATTGTATACATTTAAACATTAATTGTTACTGTCTCGTAGCTTAATCAAGGAGATGTTGAAAACACCAGCAGATCAACGTAAAATTGATTTTATTGACTGAACAAGTATTCTTGGTAAGTGTGTTCTGTGTTCTAGTAGCTGCAATTCCACCAGTGTAAAAGAGTCTCAGCAGCAGATTAGAATCAAGTACAAAAGAAAATGTTTACAGTTTCTGCATCACCAGCTTAATTAATAAGTCCATATTGCCGTGACAATGCAGCGCTTCATTCAGTGGTTTTAATAAGGTATGGCTTAACAAAACAACTTGCACACATAAAGCATATTTTCCCAGCTTAAAAGTCGTACTGCGCTTAAAACATGCTCTAAATGAAAGCTTCAGTGAAAATGTGGAACTTCTTGCCAATTTTAAACTGAAAAGCAGAACATAACCTGCTCCTGGCCAGGTAATGCATTCAGAATAAGTTACCATGGTGATTTAGCAGATAAAAAGGCACCTGCTTTTGTGATACAGAAAACTTTGACTTTGAGGTCGACATACCTTGCTCAACCGTTAATCTACCTTCTTAGTACATCCCTCAGACGATCAGTGCAGTCACCTGAAGATTGAAAATGATCACCCAGATGTTAAGGATGTTGCATGCTCCACTTCTGAGCCATTAGTTGGTTGCTGCAACTAATTGTCACTGAATGCAAAATAATTCAGTGCAATCACTGGGCAACCACCAGTTTTTCCAAGTACAAAGAGGTTGCCATCCAATGCTTTTGGTAGCGATAGTGCCATCATGTGGCCATTAAAAAAATATTTTTTTTTAGCACAGAAACCCCAAACACTAATGTATAAGGTCAACGTTCTTCAGACTGTATTTATGTATGTAAAAGCTGTTTTACTAGTTTGACTTGCCCCTTTTGATCGGCAAGTATTTTTACAACTAGCCACTACAATGCGTGTTTGGATATATTCACATTTGTTTCAGTCCTTTTTAACCTTTTCCATATAGTTCATCTTTTCTATAAAAAATTGGAGACATATTAAATTGCTCTTGTGTGGTTTGGTTCAGTAGTCTGTTTCCCACATTAACATGTACATTACTAATGTTGCATAGAATACCATTATTCTTGCATGTCCTGTCCTCGAATGCACAGGTTCTCTACATGTCTGGCACTACATCAAGAGATTTTTTAATGGCTTAGCACAGTGACCACGGGTTACTCAACCTTTATGTATATTCAAAACATTTAAAGACACATTTAGAGGACTCTGCAGCCTTATTGAATGCATTTATGCCCTGAGTGCTTTTAGTTCAGTGACGTGTAGGACATTTGCTTTTACCTTTGAAGCTTTTTCCCTGGTGTTGCCCACATGCTGCATGGTCTTCAGAACTAAAACACTGGTTAACTATACTATTAGTGAGTAATCAGTCAGAAAGTGGTGGACTAGCTGGAAAATACAGGGTGGGCCATTTATATGGATACACCTTAATAAAATGGGAATGGTTGGTGATATTAAAGTCCAGTTTGTGGCACATTAGTATATGTGAGGAGGCAAACTCCTCAAGATGGGTGGTGACCATGGTGGCCATTTAGAAGTCGGCCATCTTGGATACAACTTTTGTGTTTTCAATAGGAACAGGGCCATGTGACACATCAAACTTATTGGTAATGTCACAAGAAAGACAATGGTGTGCTTGGTTTCAACGTAACTTTATTCTTTCATGAGTTATTTACAAGTTTCTCTTTGTTCACAGCCATTGACATGTCGAAGAGGTTAACACGTGAGGAGCGGATCGAAATTGTGTTGATATCTGGTGAAAGCAGTAACAGGGTCACTGCAGCAGATTTCAATGCAAGACACCCTACGAGACCACCCATCTCCCATGCTACAGTTAGCAAACTGCTTGCTAAGTTTCGAGAAACTGGTTCAGTGTTGGATTTGCCAAAATGTGGACGCAAGAAAACTGTCACTAATGAAGAAACATCAGTGGCTGTCCTAGCTTCATTCAGCAAGAGCCCACAGCGTAGCACTCGCCGCATGTCACTGGAGAGTGGCATTAGTCGAACATCCCTTCGGCGGATATTAGCTACTCACAAATGGCACCCTTACAAACTCCAGCTACTGCAGCATCTCAACGAGGATGACCCAGATCGGCGCACAGAATTTGCAGAATGGGCAAAACAAAAATTGGAACAGGACCCTCAGTTCACGCAGAAGATTTTGTTCAGTGATGAGGCAAACTTTTATGTGAATGGTGAAGTTAACAAACAAAACCACCGCTATTGGTCTGACACTAACCCACATTGGATGGATCCCTCCAAGACTGTTGGAACAACAAAAGTGATGGTTTGGTGTGGTATATGGGGTACAACGATAGTGGGTCCATTCTTCATCAATGGAAACCTCAAGGCCACTGGATATTTGAAATTGCTACATGATGATGTGTTTCCCTCTTTATGCACTGAAGCTGGCACGTTCCCTGAGTTTTTCCAGCAAGATGGTGCACCACCACATTATGGGTGCCAGGTCCGAGCATTCCTAGATGAACAGTTTCCTGGAAAGTGGATTGGTCGTCGTGGGCCAGTTGAATGGCCCCCAAGGTCTCCCGATCTGACCCCCTTAGACTTTTATCTTTGGGGTCATCTGAAGGCAATTGTCTATGGTGTGAAGATACGAGATGTGCAGCACCTGAAACTACGGATACTGGATGCCTGTGCTGGCATTTCTCCTGCGGTGTTGCTATCAGTGTGTGAAGAGTGGGAGAAGAGGGTTGCATTGACAATCCAACACAATGGGCAGCACATTGAACACATTTTATAAGTGGTCAGAAACTTGTAAATAACTCATGAAAGAATAAAGTTACGTTGAAACCAAGCACACCATTGTTTTTCTTGTGACATTACCAATAAGTTTGATGTGTCACATGGCCCTCTTCCTATTGAAAAAACAAAACAAAAGTTGTATCCAAGATGGCCGACTTCTAAATGGCCACCATGATCACCACCCATCTTGAGGAGTTTGCCCCCTCACATATACTAATGTG
>VVHJ01059841.1:0-13444 GCA_015107715.1 Tylochromis polylepis | reverse complement strand
GTCTCCCTCCTGTTGTGCATTTCCCTCGTTACCTTGTGTGCATATTATTGCTGTGTCCCAAAACCTAGGCAGCATCCTTCGGAGGACGCATTTGAAGGGCGATGCCATCACAGCGACGCGACGAAGGCTGTCCCAATTCCAAGGCTGCGACAAATGCGGCGACAAATGTGTCCTTCGTTTCCCCAGATTTGAAGGATGGGTCAGGTGTGTCCTGTGTAGCCCAACGTATCCCAGAATTCATAGCGCAGCCCAGCCAATTCCAGTTTCCACCAATGGCGGCAGCTACGGAGCCGGTACAAACGGCGGAGGAGGACAACTACATTTTCAAATGCAATATTCTGGGTCACAAAATAAACGTCTAAGATATTTTCAGGTGAGAATGTAGCTGTGTAAACTCCAAATATCTGCTCGATTCATCAAGACATCACATATTTGCAAAAGTGCTCTGACATTTTCGGAGATGGCTCACTAGAGCCGGTGAAACAGCGGACTCCCGGCACATCGTTTTCAGACCCCCCACGCGGTCTTTCGCTACTCAGGTTAAACATGATATATAAGTCACTTAGAAATGTTATTGTTTGGCTTTTTTCTGTTTTATTTGTTCCTGAGTAAATCGGTTTGGCTGAGATTAAAGTTATAGTTGTCACACAGCTGAATATGCTGTACAAGCGTCAAACAGAAAACTGATTGAACAGAAGTGTGAGACGGTCGAGGATTTTACAGAAGCATAGAGCTGCCACCCAGGCTAAAGGAAAATACAGCTATATCACGTTAAAACGTGGGACCTTTATTGTTCTAACAATATTCTGTTCTAACAACATAATATCACGTTATTACAATATACATAATTATGACGTTATAACAAAAAGCTTTTCACATTCTTACAATGTAAATGTTATATTGTATGAATGTGATAATTATATTGTTTGAACAATAACGGTTTCACGTTATAACATGATATGGCTCTATTTTTCTTTTGTCTGGGTGGCAGCTCTACGCTTCCGTAGAATTTGCTCCAATGTCCTGTTATATTTTAGGGAGCAGGGAGCAGACAGCTGTGTTTATTAAACTCCACCGAGACAGCTGGTGATGCAAATCTGAAGGCTAGACCGTCCCATTTCACAGCCTCACACTTCGGGCCTTCTCGGTCTTCGGAGGACGCTGCCCACGTAGACCGCGAAGGCTGGGTCCTCCGAAGGATGCGGCCTAGGTTTTGGGACACAGCCCTAATCACCCCCTATGTATGTATTGTCTCAGTCTCCCTTTGTCCATTGTTAGAATGTCAGTCACTTTCCTGTCGTGTAGCCTCAGTGTCCCTGTTTCCTTGAGTCCTTTCCCAGTATAGTTTCTGTTAGCATGAGTTTTTCAGGTTTTGTTTGTATTTTATCTCCCTCCTTTATTTTGTACTCAGACCACCAGCCTAAATAAACAGCTCACTTTTGTTTACTACAGTTTACTTCGTGTCTGTGTTTGGGTCCTCACACTCCACAATATTTGAGCTGCGCACTCCGCAGGGTGTACTCACACTAGGCAGTTTGAACCGTGTGCGTTTGACCACCAAAGTGCGGTTCGTTTGACTAGTGTGAGTGCTCCTAACCGTGCCCGGGCGCAGTACGTTTAGCCGTCCCTGGCCTGCTTGACAGAGGTGTGCCAGGGCACAGTTCACTTGGGCTCGGGCGCAGTTCGCATGTAGTGTGAGCGCTAACTGTGCTGGAGCACGGAACAGGACGCGTGATGTCACGTTTTTGCGACGCTCCAAAACCAACCTCCTCATAAGAGCAGCACGATTGCGTGAAAATTTTCGTGCCACAAAAGCGAGAGACCTGTATAGCAACAGGCTATGGACCACCACGGACCAAACGACTCAAAATTACTATCCACAAAGTAACCAGAGCGATGGACTCCATTGCATTCAGCAACAGCGCCGCTCTTCCTGTTTATCCTGAAACTGTTTCACCATAATGACGTAAGCATCTCGTAAGCGTGCTCTGGCACGAATGCTGAAACCCTAGTGGGGAGTGAGGACAATCGTACTTGGGCCCGGTTCACGGCAACCGTGCCTAGTGTGGGTACACCCTATGTTAGGACAGGGTCAGCATTACGCTGAAATGTGTTTGACGAGACAAAAACCAGGTCACACAGCATCTGAAAACTTTACAGGATAAAAAATCTAAAGCAATATGACTTTAAAAACTAATATGGAAAAAAAAGTAGATACGATAAAGAAGATAAAAGAAGCCATAAATAAATAAACATTCTTTAATTTACACATCCCACTTCCCACGTCTGCCTGACAGTAAAAGGTAGAATAGCTGTTGTGCTGGATGGATACGATCCCTAATAATACTGTGGGCTTCATGCAGGCACCACTGGACGTAGATGTGCAGGCTCTTGCCAGACTCTCTGCCGCCTCTACCACTCTCTGCAGTGATTTTCGGTTGTTGGTAGAGAAACAAACTAGCTAATGAACGCAGCTCAGTGGTTCCTATAGTAGTAAACAGTAAAAAAGAACTTTTTGTTCTCGTTGGTGAGTCCATGCTATGGCATAACCTAACTAACATTGCCCTCATCTAGGCTGTAACTGGTAGCTCCAAAAGTTAAAGTTTTGAAAAACACTGAGATCACCAAAAAAACAAAGACAAAATAAATAAAAAACAATCATGCAATAATCTATCACGTGTGTCTTTTAATACATCATCTTAATAACATTATATTTGGTTGTGCAATGGTTGTTATCAGAACATAATAAAAAAAAAAAGAATAATGGACTTTAATTTTTTGGTTTATCTAAACTTATTATTTCTGTGCATTATATGAAAAGGTGGTGTGGTGGTGAAGAAATTAGAACTACTGCCTCACAATAAGAAGCTTACAGGCTTGAATCTTCTTGTCGTCTGAGGAGTTTGCAGAGATGTTCAGGAGGAAACAATGTGTTTTGGCTTTCAACCAAATTTGGACATCTTTTCATTGATGTGAGAAAACAGCTTTTCACCTTTCAAGCACATCTGATTGTTGTTCTGACATCTGGCAAAATCATTTTCAGCATCTTTTCAAAAGTTTTTTTTTTTTTCGGCGGTACGTAACTGCCTTCTAAAAACTCACGTCAACAAAACAAGCTTCTAGTAATGGTTCCACTTCCTCTGAACTCTGGTCTTTCACTGACACTAAATACTAAATACTAAAAAATACACGAAAAGTATTTTCCGCTGGGAAATGCTCAAAGAATGGTTAACCACACAATATATAATCAATATATAATCATAATAAAGATTTATTGTGCCTTGACAAAAATGTCTTAGCTGTAAATCTGTCTTGAAGTTTAATTTCTAAGAACTTTTTTCCTCTCTATGAGATTAAAAGTGTATGTAATGCTGCATAAAAGAGATATATGAGTGTCACCAGCCTCTTGTTTAGGTTCTGCTGACTCTAGATTTATGCAACACACACACAGGATTTAGAGTCGACTGAAAAATGTGTCCTCGGTGAATAAAAATGAGAAGGCCATGAAATACCTCCAGGGTTAAAGCCAGTAAAAAGTGACAGTTTCAATTTCTTTCCAGCATTAATTAATAAGTAGCCTACTAAAACTTTAATTATTGGTCAATCAGAATTCTGGCTAAGAGGGCAGCATAAAAGTCACTGTAATAATAATAAACTGTACATTCCATATGAGTAAAAACAATTTCGGACCTAATAGTTGGCTTGTGATGACAGCTAAAGACGTATTCTTTACAGAGGAGGCATTGTGAATTTTTCTATTAAAGGCCAGCATTTTTGGGCGGTGTTACATTGACATTGGATGTTGTTTAGTTTCTTTACTGAATGCGACTTGTAGAGCCTATAAGCTAAATTGTATACACTTCCCCTTCAAATCCTCTCGGGCCCTCACTCAGCACTACATATGTAATTTCATATGAGAACTTGAAAGTGATGGGTGTACAGTAAGTGGCTGAAATGCATGTGTAGGCAGAAACCTGCCACTAATGACAGCCTCAGTTCTTTCAGCAAATCCCAATACTGACTATGGGAAATCACTGCAGGTCTATACACACAAAAGCTCTTCTATTTCTGGGGCTTTTCCCCCTTCTTCACACACACACACAGTCTTCTTTGTGATGTTATGTTGAGCCATGTGCAAGATTTTCATCATGTGTTCTGTCATCTTGAGAGTTTCACAGATGAAAAAGACATCTTGAACAATCGAATAATGTCTTAAAAAATAAAGTAGTTTTTTAAACACTTCCACTGCAACAATAGCACTTAACAGTTAATCGTGTAATACCTAGAAAGTGAGAAATTTCACAAATTGACTAGTTGCAACAATGGCATCCTATTACAGTATCACATGCAAATTCAGTGAGCTCTTTAGAATAACTTCTTCTTTTACAAAGGCAGACTGCATCGCTAGGTGCTTGAATACACCTGTAGCAATGGGACTGAAAACACTTGAATTCAAAGATTAAGAGGTATGGCCCAATACTTTTGTCCATATTGTGTATTTCATCCAGGTAAAGCGTCTTATTTTAGCAATAAATTCAAGTTAAGCATGTTGTGAGGCTCTGCATCACCTGCAAAGCTTTCCTGACATCAAAATCTGAGTGGGAAAGTCACAGTCATAAGCAAGGCAGGGTGGAATTTGAAGTCAGTCCATGCATGCTGTTGTATTAGAGATAGGGAGGAAGCTGACTATGGATGGTTACTGATAGGACATGACAAGATGTGATGAATGGTAGAAAGATGTACTTCTGATCTCTGCCTTGAAATACAAGGTGGATTTATTTATTTTTGCCTGCTCAGAGTATCCTCATCATTTTTGTCTTTCATAAATATCTCAGACAGCAATTCTAAGTCCTGTTTCCAATCAGAAATCAGAACGTCAATGACGCAGTAGCTCATATGACTCACTATCCATCACAATTCACAGATTATTACCCAGAAAACAACAAATGTGATCTTGACCTTGAGCACAGTTTGGGTAAAGACCCATTCTGTAATCACTGTGTGTATTTTTGAATTTTATCAAGTATGAAAATACTCGTCCTCGAGTATTCTGACCAAAACTCGAGGACGAGTAGTGATTCTTGTGAATTATGAACAGAGAAAATCTATGACAGTCCTCTCCATTGCATATGCTCAATATACTTTTGCCCAAATGAAATAAAAATTGTCACTAGAATTTAAGTTAATAAATGTTACATTACGTTACCATTCTTTTTTTCATAATTCAGAGAGAATTAAAGCAACACTAAGGAAAGGTCACGGACAATTATGCTGCATGCTGGAAGCTTTCTATTCAAAAATGCAACGGCCAATTTCATCCTTATGCAACTGTCAATTTGTTCATGCACAAATGAACACAGGCATACAATACATAGTGCTGACAATACAAAAGGTAGTCAAAGCTCTGAGTGAAGTAAATGCTCTGTAATTACCTTCAGCACACACTTTTTTTTTTTTACCCCATTTGCCTCTTAGCAGGATCTTTTGAAAAACTATTTAATATACTGGAATATAAATCTTGACAGAAAGGGAAGAAAAACTACAGTGAAAGGGTAGATAAATAATTTTTTAAAAATGCAGAGTTGTTCAAGATAGAGACCTTTTAATGTAATTATGTATTACAAATGCACGACAAGTTTAAGGACTTCTTTAAACAATAGCATTTCGAAAAATGCCGTAGTCAGGTGTACCCTCAAGGAGTTGCCCTTCGCCACTGTTTGCCATATGACAACCACATTTTGACAAAAGACAAAATCCTTGAAGCATTTTCAGATTTCCAACAACATCGACTTTTACATGTGTCTATCAACTTATCAGGGTTCTGGCTCCACTGACAGTAAACTAACAAGAGGAGCTCAGGCATCATTTTGCCCATCCATGTGCTCCAAGCCTTGTGCAGGGGAACCCGAGGCATCCCTAGACCAGTTGGAATATATAATCTCTCCTGGGTCTTCTGGGCTTCCTCCCAGTCAGACATGTCCAGAATACCTCAACAGGGAGGCTTCAGGGAGACATCCTAATCAGATGCCCCTACAACCTCAGCAGGCTCCATTCAACATAAAATAGCAACTGTTGCAAGAAAAGGTTAGGAGCTTAGATAGGGTATCACAGAATCTGAGCTCCCAAGCCTATCCCTGCGCAGAAAAACTAATTTCAAAAGCTAGTATCTGGAGTTTCATCCTTTCGGTCATGACCCACAGCTCGAGACTAAAGGTGAGAGCTGGAGCATAGATGGGCTGGTAAATCCCAAGCTCTGGCTTCAAACTCCAAGCACGCCCACACATGGAAGCAGTATAAGTTATTGGAGAGAGAGCTGCTGAGGGTGATAGATAATGTACACGAAGGAAGGCAGAGTAAACGAATAAACATTGGCACGAGGGAGTCAATGATAATGGGAACACTGTTCTATTTATTATGAACGGACTTTCTGTCTTGTTGTGTTGCATCTTGATCACAATGCTTTAATCACCTGTGTGCGACAGTCGCAGAACCTCTACGCTGAGCAACCACGAGGCCTGTGGGAGCAGCGCAGTTCAAGAATCATCTAGAAATTCACGATGTTGTTCAGTTTTCTTTTCTGTGTGATAGGGCACTGTTGATGGGTACATTCACACTGACAGCTTTACATAACCAGAGACTGTAAGGGAGACCAGGGATGGTCGCAACAAAGAATGTAACACTATCACTTTCACTAACAAGGAATAACCTAAGAATCAGTTCATGCATGCAATGTTTTCCCAGCCCTTACATGAGAAACTGGGAAGCTGTGTGAAGAAGCATTCAGATTTTACAGCAACCAACCAAGCCAGTACTTTCTTTGATCAAATCTATATTTTCATGAGTATTGATAGTGTTGAAATTATAATTAGGAAACTTGTAATTTTTTAAAGACAGGTGTCTTAGGTAAAATATGAGGCATTTCATCCCTGCTACTTACAAACCACCATGCTGCTACAGCTAGCTGAAGAACAGCTGACAGGGGTGGGAAAGATTTTAACACCTTTTTTAAAAAAAAAAAAAAAATCCCTATCTCATTCCTTTTTTTTAACATGCCCTTCCTCTCTTTTATTAAATTTTATTTATTTATTTATTTATTTTTTAGCATTTTGTAAGTACTGAAATAAGAAGTGTTACTATTATCTCCAACCTCTCCTAAAGGCTATTTTGGAATATCTCACAGACACAAAAACACCAATGAGTGCATAATGGTTCTGAAACTGATGCTGGATTCATCATGAAATCATCCGGGGTCTTGTGCTGAAGTCCAACCACAGGAATTTTTACAGAAGACAGATAAAAAAGGATTTGAAGAGTATGAGGTCAGAATAAGAACATATAGGTGAACACTGTCCCAGTATGGCGGAGAAACAGAGGGCTGTTTATCACTGTAGCTAATTCCAGGGGCAGCTGGTAAGTTAGCCAAGCTTTGTCATGAAATGCTGTGTAATGAGCAAATGTTTAAGCATTTATGTGCTCATGTAAGTATGAAAGCTCTCTATGACAGCATAAAGAGAATTTTGTATATATTGAGAAAACAGGTACGTTTTCATGCTAATTAGCCATGTGCTAGCCAAGTGTGCTAGCCAAGTGTGCTGTTGTTGGTAATACCTGGTTAAAGCAAACATGTAATGCTCTTGTTTAACAGCGCATTGTTTAACTTCTAAGTGGTAAAATTTAGGTAAATATAGAATTGACAATACATATCATATTAGTATAGTATATTAGTATGTAGTAAATTCAGTCAACAAGGAACTCTTAATTTTTTGGCTACATTCACATGGATGTCGGCATTTTTATTTCTTGAAAAGTGATTTTCTGCTTTTGTTTTGACCCCCCCTCCTCCCAAAAAACCGCAACTTTAGTCAAGATGGTGATAAAACAGTAATAAGACACTCAGTCTGCTGTCAGTCTGCCTTTGAATCGGTCGTTGGATGTTATGTGCAATGTGTTTGTGATATTATGGTGATTAATGGGGATGTTGCGAGCTTTTGGAAAGCTGTTGCTGTCTTCATACACAAATATCAGCATGAACTATTCATTGTCCAGCCAGAACCTCACACATTTGAAACAGAAATTCCTCCACAAATAACAATGTAGGCACTGCAGTATGCCGCTTTAACTGCAAAATGAGAGGCCCTCCACAACCTTGCTTTTATGTAGGAACAAGAATACAATCACTTGGCAATGAGCTGAGTCCCCTATTGTTAAAAGGTGCATTGCAGACTTGTGCTCATCAGTCCAGGCTGACTATTACTGATTGCAGTGTTTTGGCAATCTTTTATAAATTACACAGTAACAATTTGCAAACCTTCATCAGTCTGCCTGAGAATAATTGCCTCAGAATGACTGCAATCAGTCTGAGTTGGACTGCAACCGTTTGTAGATAGGTTGCCTCCCACCAGGGAACGTTTACCATCATCTTGTGATGTGGTCACCCAGAGGTTGACAATGTGGCACGTTTGACTACTTGGTCTCTGCAACTCTTTGCAATTGGTTGCTGAATGTAAAAATATTTACATTAGACAACTGCTGATATTTTTTCTTGGTATCAAGGAGGTGGTCATCCTAGAGTACAGATCCATAACAGTGATGCTTAAGAAAGTGCTCTATCTCCTTTTGCTCTGTACAGTCTAATTAGCAAAGCCAATGTAAAAAGATAAGCCTGAAAGTAGAACAGTGCATGCATGTGTAAAAAGTGGACACATGCGTGCAAGGTGCAGCACTTCAGCAGTCTATCAGAAAAGGTAGTGTCAGGGGCTGGGTCTGTGACCCAGCATTTTGAGTTCATTTTGTATTTTTGATTGCTTATATTATACTGGAAATAAGTTAAGTCTTGTGTTGCTATTATTAGTTAGGATTTAGTTGAGCTTCATTCTAGTTTTGTTTCTCCTATAATTTCTGACTTAACTTCCTCTTTGTGTTCCATGTCTCATCCCAGTTCCCTTTTTCCTCTAAGTTTCTACAGTGTTCGCACTCCTCGTCAGTCCACCATGTTAAGTCCACGTCTTAGTCTGTCATGTGTTTCACGTTGTCAAGCTCATGTCATGTCTGCATCTCATTTTGTTCCCTGTTTTATTTTGAAATGTCAGGTGTCTCCATGTTCAGTGTGTTTTGTTTTACTTCCCCTGTGGTGTCATTATGTTCATATGTGTCTGCTGTTTCCCTATGTGTTTCCACTTCCCCTGATCACCTCCTGTATGTATTTAGCCTGTGTGTTTTCTTTCAGTATTTGTCAGGTCGTCTGCGTTCCTTTGTCCATGTCATGTCTAATTAAGGTATTTCATGATTCGGTTCAGGTCGTGCTCATATTCATGTCTTTCCCTTCATAGTCTGCCGCATATACCTGCCTGAATCATGTTCATGTCTCTGTCATAGCATCATAGTTTAATATTTCCCAGTTTAGGTTTTAGTTTAGTGTTCGTTCCTCTTGACCTTGCCTTATCGTGTACTCCTGTTATCACCCATAATAAATGGCTCGTTTTTTGTTTATTCAAGTCACGTTTCATGTTCTGTTTTTTGGTCTGCATTTGGGTCCTCTGTTTCACGCTACACACAGTCAGTGGGGCTGACTGTGACAGGTAGGTTGTGTTTCAGACACAGGAACAGAGATCAGTGTTATCCCAGTAAGAGTAAAGTACAAGGCTAAGATTTACAGATAAAGTTCTAATTCACTGCACTTGGTTAAAAAAAAGAAGAGATGAAAGACATTTTACTTACTAACATGTGATTTGAACTGAAACATCTGGAAGGTTTCCAAAGTCACGCATTCCACAAACTTAAACTCATACTCACAAATAAGTACCATGATGTGAATAAAACTGAATTATGTGGAGGGTTGCCAAAATCTCACAATCCAGAAACTTATCATCATACACACAAAAAAAGAAGCCTGAAGAGGAAGAACAATGCACTACTACATTTGCAAATGGCTGTGGTAAGTGACAGCTAAAGTGGTGTTTTTCATTTCAGAAAAAAATACATTGTTGAGTGGATTATTGATTTGAGTATAATTATAATGCTTAGAATCTGACTTCTCTGCGACGATGCAACAAAGACACCATCCACAATTGTGTGAACAGAAAGAAAGAGACATGCCTGAAGTGTATCTGAATTAAGCTGTAAAACCAGCTGAAATGCTCACTTCTTATTGTCATAAAAAGCGAGGTAACACCAGTGTGAAACACATGAAAGCAACACCCCAAAATAAAAACCCACTGCAGTGTGACTTCTTGCTGTATTAAATATCCCACATCAGAGTCAAAGGCATGCAAAGTGTTGCTGAGCGTGTGGCAGAATGTGCGTGTGTCCATGAATTTGAGTGAGAGAGAGAATTTGAATAAAAGGTGAGGAAAAGTAGGATCTGAGAAAGAAGGAAAACAGTATCTAACAGCCTGCAAATCTACTAAAAAGGACAGCAAAAGTGGGGACATAGCACTCAGAGAAAACCAAACAGAAATCTACAGGAAATTTCTGTAATGCCAGACATGGTTGTCCCACTCCCTCCCTCAAAGACCCAATCATCTGCTTTCCAACAGTTGCACCGGGGGACATTAAAGCTAATCATGTTGTTGCACTGCGGCATGCTAACAACTGAGGTTTGCAACAGTTTCAATAGTGTGGTTGCAGGAATATTGTAAAAATGTAGGTAAGTGTGTATTTGTTTAAGTGCTCTGGTGGGATGAGCGAGAGACACTGATCACACCCTTAGCGCTCCCAAATGAGCTGCAGATAAAGACATACAGCTGTGTAACTTTGTATGTGGGTACAAAAAACCTTAAACCTTATATCGGGGCAAAGTCACGACACGTTTGAGCATATCTGGCTGGTGGTTTTATCTGTGCAGTTTTTGTGTCTTAGTGAAAATGAAGGTATGTCACACTCAGTCTTTACTTAGAAAAGGGCTTGATCTTTTTAGCGCTTCCAAAACCTGTGTAGAGTTGTTACCAAAAATCACAGTGGCAAGACTATCCCACATACCAGGACATAATAAGTACAGCCTCAGATAACGTAACAAAATCTAAGATCAAATGCATCCCATAATCAAGCTTTATACAGGGGATTTGCAAATTTTCTTTCTGTCAGGGGCCCCATAAAGTCATTTAAAGGATTAAAAGATAATTTAAGATAAGATGTGTGCTGACATTTGAATGCAGAGTCAAATAATTCTGGGAAAGCTTCTCATATGGGTTATACAGAAGGACCAGTAAGGACTTTTCTCTTTCAGAATCAGATGCTGGCAGCCACCTCTGACTACATCACTACATTATTTTTCAGCAGTCCCTAACTGCATCTTTCTGTACTCCCCCCCTCCCTCCCAGAGACAAGCCTTAGGGATGGGTCATTGACCTTCTCAAGGGCAGTAAAATCTTAAATGTGTTGGTTAAATTTTATGGTCAGTGATGTGAGTACATTCGCATACAACATTCTGTTTTTTCTACTAAAATTTAGCTTTTAGGGAACTTGAACACAAATTAGTTGAGAATTGGAAAGTTTGCAGCATACTTGTCACTGACTTTCTGCTGAATTAATTTGGTACACATCAAAATGATTTCATGTGCGCATAATGTTTGACACAAGCTGTGTGCCCTTTTTTTTTTTTTTAGCATATGCATACAGCCAGTGAGATCAACCAAGTGTAACTTCAGCATAACCCTGAAGTTATGCTTTGGAGTTTGAATACATTGTGGCTGCAGGTCTTATTTAGCCATACTTTGTTGAAATTGATTTTGATGATTGATGCA
This sequence comes from Tylochromis polylepis, assembly GCA_015107715.1. Taxonomy (NCBI): domain Eukaryota; kingdom Metazoa; phylum Chordata; class Actinopteri; order Cichliformes; family Cichlidae; genus Tylochromis; species Tylochromis polylepis. The sequence goes on along the minus strand of VVHJ01059841.1, from coordinate 1,703 downwards.
CAGGAGTGAAGGTGAGTTTGCTTCGGAGGAAAAAAATATGGTTCCTCACATGAATTCTAATATATAATATCAGCTTTTTTTCCATGAAAGAGGAAACTTACATATACCTGTATGGTTACTGACCTGCACATTATGGCTGTATAAATACAGAGTCAACTGGCAAATTTGCTTGCCTGAATTATTACTTTATTATTTGTTGCATTGTCCCATATGTAGTTGGAAGCAAAGAGGAAATTAAGGTTCCATGTGTACATGTTCATCCTCTAATGGTGTCAGTTATTAAACACACACACAAACATAGTGGTACTTAATCAGGCTAATAAAAATATCTGCTTCTCACTAACATTGGTATAAGTGCCACCGAGTTAAGATCTAGAAGATGTCTCAAATTTAATGACGCACAGATTTTTTTGTGTGACTCTGTTTCTTACTGTAACAATACAAGAACTCTCATACTGCGGTAAATTCAGTCAGTATCTATGTATTAATTATCAAACTACAATTGCACTTTCTCATTGAAATTCACTCCATCACATGCTCAGATATATCCTTCTAACTGGTTTCTAGCTAATTTTATGAATATTAATAGTCCCCATTCTCTGTGGGAAGAACCTTTGTGAGAAAAATGTGATGCCTATGTTAGTCTTTTTTCCCCCACAGTGACTTAACTTCAGCTTCAGAGACATTTTCTGTTAATCAGATGCACAGAATAAAGCAAGCTGAATATTGAATATTTGATTTTTTATCTTATCTGTGCATTTACTTTTCTTGACAGTAGTTTTGAGTGCTTGAAAAGAACTGGACTCCTTTTTGGTTTGTGAAGACCTTTCACTTTTTCAAGGGGGTTCTTCAGTTTTAATACAACTCACCAAACAAATTGTCCATTTTAAACCCAAATCTCACCTTGACTCAGGTGACCTCAACAGAGTCAAGGTGGTAAGAAGAAAGCACACTTGCTTAAAATTCTAATTCAGGATATTAAAAAAAATAATCTGTCTCTTAACAGAATTACATAAATATAATCTCAAATGAACTACAAAACACATTACACTGAATTGTATTTTAGAAAGAATTAAATACAACCGTACTAATTCCTCAGGAACTAAGAAGGTAAGTAGCAGACAACTGTTGCTAATCAAATGCAATTAATAAACTGATCATCAGCAAGTATGAGCACCTCTAAAAAGCAGAAATTTTGGCAGATTGCTGCTCTGGAGCATCAATCAATGAAGTGTTAAAGGCCATTTCCAAACCATCCATCCATCCATCCATCTTCTCCCGCTTATCCGGGGCTGTGTCGCGGGGGCAGCAGCCTAAGCAGAGAAGCCCAGACCTCTCCCCAGCCACCTCCTCTAGCTTGTCCGGGGGAACACCAAGGCGTTCCCAGGCCAGCCGAGAGATATAATCTCTCCAGCGTGTCCTGGGTCTGCCCCGGGGCCTCCTCCCGGTGGGACATGCCCGGAACACCTCACCCAGGAGGCGCCCAGGAGGCATCCTGGTCAGATGCCTGAACCACCTCAACTGGCTCCTTTCGATGTGGAGGAGCAGCGGCTCTACTCTACCCCTCCCGGATGGCTGAACTTCTCACCCTATCTCTAAGGGAGAAGCCAGCCACCCTTCGGAGGAAGCCCATTTCTGCCGCTTGTATCTGCGATCTCGTTCTTTCGGTCACTACCCACAGCTCGTGACCATAGGTGAGGGTG
>VVHJ01059839.1:16715-47484 GCA_015107715.1 Tylochromis polylepis | reverse complement strand
CCTCCCTTAGTTATGCTGCAATAGACGTAGGCTGCCGGGGGATTCCCATGATGCATTGAGTTTTTCTTTTCCAGTCACCTTTCTCACTCACTATGTGTTAATAGACCTCTCTGCATTGAATCATATCTGTTATTAATCTCTGTCTCTCCTCCACAGCATGTCTTTATCCTGTTTCCTTCTCTCACCCCAACCGGTCGCAGCAGATGGCCGCCCCTCCCTGAGCCTGGTTCTGCCGGAGGTTTCTTCCTGTTAAAAGGGAGTTTTTCCTTCCCACTGTCGCCAAAGTGCTTGCTCATAGGGGGTCATATGATTGTTGGGTTTTCTCTGTATCTATTATTGTACGATCTACTGTACAAATATTAAGCGCCTCGAGGCTACTATTGTTGTGATTTGGCGCTATATAAATAAAATTGAATTGAATTGAATTGAATTATATTTATAATAGGAAACCCAAACTTATTAAATCAACCAGAGCCACAGAGGAACGGGACAGGGACATGTCCACAGGTCAAAAATCACCTTTTACACTCGCTGGGTGACACACTGTTGTCTCTGTGTGAGAAAACAGACCCCTCACTGAAGAGATCGGCACTTTAAGGGAGCGTTTGTTAGCGTGCTTGTCAGACTGCAGAGTTTCCTCTCGTCTCGCGGTTGGTTTAAAACAACGCTCTTTGGTCTGAAGTGGTCCCAGATCACAGAGCTGAAAACGGCCGTCTGCAGGGAGGAGCGGGGGAAACGAACGGAGCAGCAGCTCCACACAACCAATGACCCACGCTGACTCCTGTTTATTCCATACATTATTTTTTGAATATAATTACAGAACAAACAAGCTGGAATCAATCGCAGCACGAACAAATAAAAGTGTGTCCTTGTCGGCACGAGACGAAGCGACAGAACCTCGTCTTCTCCAGAGAACAAGGAAAGCACAGAGAACAAAACACATTGATTCACAGAACTTAACAAAGCAAAAACAGCCAAATTAGTGTGTAACTGTATCTGAGCAGAAAATGTGTTTAAAGTATTTTTAACCCAGCGGGAAATTCTCCAAACACTCATCTGCGATCGAGCTGTTTCAGTTTGGGCCAAATTAGGTTGGCTGCAGTGTAAATGCACCTCAGTCACAAAAACCTCCTCAGACCGAGCCTCCTCACTTTCTCTTATGATGGGAACACTGATAAAGCCATTGGTTTACAGCAGGTATGTCAAACATAAGGCACAGGGGCTGGAATCAGCCGAGCAAAGACTCCAATATGGCCCACTGGGTGGCTTTGGAAAGTGTGAAGGAAGGCAAAAAGTTTGGATTTTAACCTATGTTTTCATACGTTTCACAATTTTTCATACTGAATCAAAGCTGGGTAATAGATGAACAATTAAATGACACTATCTACTATAGCAATGTTATTATTTACAATGGGTCCATCAATAATTGGAAAAACTGATTTGTTTTTTTTAAATCACAGGACAGTGTGGGTAAAGAGGGACCAGAACATTTTCTGTAACTTCACATATTTACTTCTTATCATTTAAGCCCAAAGAGTCACGCTGATGAATTTCCTTCATTTACTACAGCAGCATTTCTGTATCATGGAGACACACTGTAAATATACAAAGGGGACACTGTACACTGTGGGCTATGTGTGGCCCACAGTGTACAGTGGGTTTAACATCCCTGCTTCGTCAGATGTGTCTGTCATTTTCTTCATGTGCAGGCTTACTGTTGGCAAGAAAGTTCTAAACCACAACTTTTCCTAAACTCTCCATTTAATTTTAGCGCTGTGATCAAACCATGAAGCGATAGCTCGACGGAAAAATAAATGAAAATAGAATACATTACCAAGCGAAGAAAAAAGCAAACTACAAAGGTCCCAACCAGACGCAAACCGCGCTCTGTGATCACATCATCATAAACAGCACGGGCATGTATGGAACCCATACATGCCCGTGCTGTAATATCACCTCCATCATGTTTGACAGATGATGTGCTACTCTTTTCTCTTTCCATCATTCTGGTACAAGTTCATCTTGGTTCCATCTTTCTAGAACTGGGCTGCCTCTTTTAGATGTGTTCCTGTTCTTGAGTCCAGTGGTTTGCACCTCATTGTAAACCCTCTGTATTTCCATTTTTGAAGACTGAACTCTTTGAGAGTGTGTTTGACTTGGTTAGATGCGGTGAAGGTTTAGTTCAGAAGTATCCTGTGGTCTTTTAGGTCTTTCCGATAGTTTTATTTCATTTTTTTTTCAACCTAATGTGGCTTCCTTCACTTACAACATCTCTTTGGACCTCATACTGAAGGTTAGAGTTCCAAGCTCAACACTTGAGGGAACAGGCCTCGACTAGCAAACTCTAAATTACACTGATTTTATTTTCTTACTGACCTTCATGACATTTAAATTCTTTGTCATAGGTTTCCTGATACAGATTTAAAATAGCCTTTTCATAGGAAACGTTCAGCCTAGTGTTCATTTTGAAATGTGTGGGGCTCTGTTTGTACTTCCTTATTAAAATGACATAAACTGCGAGCTGCTCAAACACCTCAAGGCGGTGGGAAAATGAATCGTCTCGTCTTGTGGGTGCCGTTGATTAAAACCAGCCTCCCACCTCTTCAGTGTCCACAGGCTTCACGTCTCGACAAATCTGTGAAAACACTGAAATCAGTTTACTGTCACACCAGGCTTCTGGAGACAAAAGCCATTAATATATTTACAGTGAATTTACAGTTTTTTATTCAAACACTGGGACAGACTTTAGACCAGGAAAGTATAAAGATATGATTTCCAGAGCATAACCAAAAAATATAATGAAATTACAACATGTGGATGATTATGATTTGTTTTGGCGAACATTCAGAAAACACTTGGGCTGGTAGCTTGGCAATAATTTCTTTGGACTCTCCGACTGCTGTGTGACTGCAAACTGGTGACGTATGCACTGAGCCTCAGATGGCCCAAAGTTAGCCCGAGTGAAGCAACGGAAACATAACACTTGGACCTACAAGAGCAACCTCCAATTTAACAAATGCTAGCAGTTATTTGGATCTGTCTCAACAGTTTATAATGTTGTTCTTTACCTGTGCTTCACCTCTTACCTTCACCTAGTTTTTTTTTTCCAACAACCCTTCCATTTCTCTGTCCTCCAGGTCATTCCAGGACCTGGCGAGGCAGATCGACGTGGACTATGGCACCGTGAGGGACTCGGCGGTCTATGACTACTTCAGAAACAAAGGCACCAACCCTCTGGAGCAGGACAGCACCTACTCAGAGCTGTGGAGGACCATTAGCAAGAACAACGGCATGGATTACTCCGTGTCCAGCCCATCAGAGGGAATACGCAAGGTACCGCAGAGTTGCTAGTGTGCAATTACAATAGAGTAAACTCATCAGGTTTCAAGAATAAAGGAAAAAAGGGAAAATATACTAAGGCTGTGTTTAGTTTGGTTCTAATGGACATCGATGGTTTGGCCCGCAAATGTAGCGAAAATAAATAACTCAGAAATCACTGACGTGCAGTGGAAGTATGCAGATTTAGTGGGAGAGCTGTGGTTAAACACCGGCGCCATCCAGTGAAATCCCAGATGAAAATTCTGAGTCAGTTGAGAACAACTGTATTCATGATGTAGTAGTTAGCATATTCGCCTTACATGTGAAATCTCCTCAGTTTGAGCCTGGGAGGAAACACAAACCTGGATAACTGGAAGGGTATCCTGTAAAAATCCATACCAAGCCAGACAGGTGGCTTCTTGGGAAATAAGTGGGCGTTCCTGTTACATTTGTGCCTTTGATTGACAGGTCCATAGTGCCACGGGCAGTTATAGTTGCTAATTGGAGTCCCTGTATTTATGCTCTTGGTACCTTTTGGAGTATTTTAATGCAGTTATGTGACAACAGACCACCCAAGAGTTTTGTGCTCCAGTTTTAGAGAGAGTGAGATTCAAAGATTTCACTTATTATTAGCAATGGAGGTGCAGAACATGGTGGACTCGGACCAAATGTCCCCGGTCTCCCTGGGAGACCAGATCCACTGCCAGATGGTGCCAGTGCTCCTTCGCTGTATGTTTGGGTCCAACAGACAGGCTTGTGATCAGACCTCTGCAGCATCCTACCCCACCTGTTTTAACTCGCCACCAGGTGGCGATAAGCTGAAGGGACCTCTCTTTACCCGAGTGTCCACAGTGTGAGGCCACAGATCAGATGAAAGGATTACAAATCTGGCCATCTTGCGACCTGATGACCTGGTGTCACATGTGCTTGTTGTTATGCTTGTTATGGACAAAGTGCGGTTGGCACAGACGTCCAATAACAGACCATCACTCAGGTTCAGATCAGACAGGCCGTGCCCCCCAATCACAGCCCTCCAAGTCTCACTGTCGTCGTCCACGAGAGCTTTGAAGTCCCGCTGTAGGACAATGGGGTCCCTTAATAGGGCACCCTCCACTCAGTGACCCTGAGAAGGCTGAGTACTCCGACCTGTCGTTTGGTAGAAGCTGCATAAGCACAAATGGCAGTCAGGGCCCATCCCCCGAGCAGAGGGCGCAAAGAAACAGCCCTCTGATCCATGACAGTGAACCAGGGCGATGCACCGCCACGTCTCATCGGGGACAACTTCAGATTGGAGGAGTCCATGTCCTCTCCAGAGACTAGTTCCAGACCCCGAGGTAAAAGTAACAGGAAGTCGTGCTCAAACGCAACACAAAAGAAAGTTTCGCCCTTTTTAATTAAGTGGAGAGCAGTTCAAGCAGCCACGCTGAGCAGCTGAACTCTTCATTCATGCTATTTCCCCCTTTTCTTTGCAGTAAACCCTGCAGCACACATTCCTCCAAGGACACCATTTGTCTGTGTGTTATATTGATACACATATATCAATAATTGTGAAAACAGAAACACACGGTCCTCCTGCGTTATTCCCAGCAGGCTAGCATGCCAAGACACTCCTCTGTTTACCCATTACTTAATTGCAACAGCAGTTTCACAATACCCCAATTAGTGTGTGTGTGTGTGAGAGAGAGTGAGGTGGTGTTTCACTGCTCTACACTGTTGTGCTCATAGATCTCCCAAAAAGCCGATGACAAATTAGCGTCAAAGACAAATCGTCTCTGAGCGCATCCATTATTCAGCCATTTGCATGATAAACATCCGCACAGATTCTTTGACGGTTTCTCCCCACAGTCCCCCCAAACACACACACACACACACACACACACACACACACACACACTTTAATCAGTTTTATTGCTATTGTCGACTGCTTTTCTAATGCAGTCCTCCCACATGCTGCTTGAGACTCACATCCAGAAGCTGCAGTTAGAGGACATTTTGGCTGTTTTTAGTGCAAACTGTAGGAAGACCTCATACATGACTCTGCGTATCCAGAACATCCTCAGCTTTGATCAGTGTCGACTCCGAAGCTTTCCATGAGCTGCAGTGGCCGCAGGGACTGAATGATCTGGACCGTTTATGGCTCCCATCCAGTAAAATGCTCACTTTCTACTGGATCTGAGCTGGAAAACTGGAAAAAAAACAAACTTTTTGGCTGTCAAACTGAATAATCTTCGGCATTTTTCATAGATAAAATAAAGAAATGGGAACAGATGATGTGGTTTGTAAATAAGCTGCTACTAACAAAGAGCCCAAAGATACAATATAAACCTGGTTCTTTTCCAAGTTGTCTGTTATGTGTAGACACAACGCTCGCTGTGGTGACACTGGCATGTCTACATCAGCGGGAGCCAAGTGTTTGTGCTGTAATATGCATTCTAATCATCTTAAATCTTAGACTGAACATAACTCTCAGTGAAACGAAACATTTTCACCAATAAAAACTGACGAAACATATAAAACTACAGTAAGTGCGACGCCTATGAAATTCCAAGTTCAGAATTCTTCATTTTGTTCACGCCGTAGAGCGAAAGGTTTTTACTGCAGGTATCTCTTTGTACGGTTCCATAAATCAGAAAGCACTGTCTCACCGCAGGAGGATAAAACACTCTATAACTCAGGTTCTGAATAACAATGATAAACAAACGTCTGTGGAAACCTCCAGAGTGCAGACAGGAGGAAGGTGGAAACCTGACGTGGAGATTTCTGACTGAAAGCGTGAATAGTAAAAATCCAGATTGATTAATCTCTTCTGAAATATTATATTTAAATATGAAAACGAGGTATAATCTAAATAAATACATGTTAATTAGTAACACTCACACTAACATGTCAGTAGTTACAGAGTGCCTCAGCTTAACTGAAGAATGGATTTAGGGTCTAATGTTTAATTAAAATAAGAGTCTGAGAGAGCGATGGAGGAGGAAGTCGACTTTTTTCTTTGGCATTTTCTTTAGCAGAAGTAAAAATTCTCATTTGCATTTAAATGCATCAGATTTCAGTGAGGTCATATTGTTTCCAGCAAATCTCTGCCCGGCTTGCCCCTGATCACAGCTCAGTGAAAGGCCGGGGTAGGAGGGTGTGCGGGCATTGGCTAAGAGGAAGCAGTGAGCTTCGTCTGTGTGGTCAGCCAAAGTTTCTGATCTCTGCAGGATTATTGGGCTGGAAAAATAAATCCTGGCACGTATTTTGTATGCATTGTGCAGCGTGATTCCTGTAAGTCAGCCTGGAGACTGAACTTTCCTGTAAAAGGAACTGATGGATGGATGAGTCTTCAGATAAATCCTGACGTCACTTCTCAGCATTCGCCGTCCCGCCGGCCGAATACAGACGACCTGTGAGATGCTCTCGGGGTTGCGAGAGCGGGTCGGGGGTTTCTCTGTGGTTTCGTGCCCCCGGTGTGTCCTCCTTTGATTCAGAGGAACGTCTCCTCTGCTGTCCCTGCATAGCATGCTGCAAATCCTCGTGAGAGAGAAAAAAACCCTGCTCTCTTTAAATAAGAGGACGAAGCTAACAGCAGCACCTGCGCGCAGCAGATCATCAGGCAGACATGACGTCGTAATTAGTTTGTAACAGCGGGGAGGATCTGAAGACTCCCTGTGAGGCAGGAGAGAGGGGAGCGCACACAGTTTTCAGTTACAGTGAACAGGTTGAAGGAGGCAGATGCTCCTGCAGCAGATCTGCTGACACAGTAAAAACAACAAAAAAAAACTACAACCTCATCCACTTAAACCCCACCTGCTGCTGCTCCCTTATCTGTGTTACTGTCGCCTCCTCACCACTCAATCACCTCCTCACCCAGCCGGGAGGAGCACACCAGCCTGACTAACAGTCCTGCAGGTATTTAGCATCACAAAGAGACCTTAAACACATTAACAGAGCACATCACAGCGCCGCGTTCGTCTACAGCTGCACATTTCTAGTGTTACTGAGAGATATATGCATGCACAGGAGAAAATCACCGCATTACACTGCAGGATTTATAAGCTTATGTGCTTCCATGTCAACATTTTAAAATATACAAGTGAAGAAAACAAATGCAAACATAAAAAATGGATTCAAGACAGAATATATCCAAGAAAAAAGGCTGTAAACATGGATAACTGAGGCAGTATTAAATATTTATGTCATGTTCTTATTGTGTATTTTTGTGCAGTGTGCACACTGTGCAGTCGTGACACGAGCCGGCAGCGACTTTAATAAATACCCAGCTTTGCATGACAGAGAAGAAACAGTGGCGTCGTGTGTATTTCCACACGTGACACAGTCACTGTGGAACTGACTCAGGATCTGAGGGTAAATAAAGTCTGTGTTCTTCTGCACAGCGTCAGGGCACCTGGAGCAGACTTCAGGTTTACTTCAGGTTTTAGCTCTCCTCCGGATGAAGCCCGCCTCCACCGGAGCTGTCAGAAACATCCGCGCCTCTGACGTTATCTCTGGGAAAAGCAGCAGAATTCAAAACTCACCAGAGAACCAGTGAAGGCGAGAGATGGCATCAAAGTTAGAGAGAGCGGCGACTATCCCACAGGAAACTTGCCACCACTTGACAGGTGGAAAATTTGGAGATGCAAGGAGCAGAGATAGTGAAGGCAGTTGAGTATACTGAGTCAATCGCCTGTCTGTGGACGAGGGGTGACGAAGAGAGTGCAGGCGGGGTGGAGCGGGTGGAGACGAGTGTCGGGGGTGATTGTGACAGAAGGAGAGCAGCAAGAGTGAAAGGGAAGGTTTAAAGATGGTGGCAAGACCTGCTGTGATGCTTTGGAGACGGCGGAGGCCCAGCTGAAGTGAGCAGGATGGAAGTGAGTCCATCCTGGACAGTTTAGAGTCAGAGAGCCTGAGATGGTTTGGACATGTGCAGAGGAGGGAGGTGGAGCTGCCAGGCAGGGGAAGAGGAAGAGCTCAGAGGAGGTTCATGGATGTAGTGGAGGAGCACGTGCAGAGGTGGATGTTGGGATAGGAGGAGATGATCTGCTGTGGCGACCACTAAAGGGAACAGCCGAAAGAACCAGAGTGATGATTATTAAACTTTAATAAGTTTAGAAAACAATTATTCCTGAAAACAGGAAAAATGTCCTTTTAGGATTTGAACGTGAGATATTTTTAGCATTTTATTTGTAAGAAAAGTTTGAATCCAGTAATACAACTTGTCTGATTGGTGGAACAGAGTAACAGAGGAGCTGACTGGTTAATGAGGAACGTAGAGCCAGTGACAAACGATGCCAAATATTAGACCATCACGTAACCGTGCCGCCCCCCACTCTGTGTCTGCAGGCAAAGAAGAGTCCGTACGCCTTCCTGTGGGACATGGCGGTGCTGGAGTACGCGGCCCTGACGGACGACGACTGCACCGTCACCGTGTCGGGAAGCAGCATGAGCAGTAAAGGCTACGGCATCGCCATGCAGCACGGCAGCCCCTACAGAGACCTCTTCTCACAGAAGTAAGTGAGCTCGTGGCGCTGGGTAGGGAAACCTCCTTGTGCCAAAACTGCACCTGTAAAAAGCTGAACTTGACCTGGCAGGAAGTGATGAAAGGAGTCAGGGTGGAGGCACGCTGCATGGACGGATGTGCTTGTGTTTTAAAATGGCCCACACCGGCAGCTCTGCTGTATTATGGAGTTTCCTGAACTAATAGTTAAACTAACAGTTAAACTCACTCTTTCTGAGTTTCAGGATGCTGCACAAAATTCACAGAGAGCAACTTTAAAGATTTAACCCTTTTAAGTCCACTGGAGTGGGCACGCTCTGATTTGCGTAACTATTTTTAAATCCTCGTAGAATTGCGACCATATAAGCTAGCGCAATCATTTATTTTATTTTATTTTTTTGCATATGAAACTGGAGGAGTTGTACTAACATAACATGCATTCAACTTGTCCCAGGTCGTGGTTTCCTTCCACAAATGGCTTTGCAAAAATCGTGTAAAAAGCACTTGCAGCAACAAAAACATCATAATCCAGAAACACGCTTCGCCGATCCGATCGGCTGTTCATAACACTTCCTGCGTTGGAATAAACGTCAGCGCAGACAATCGCATGTCCACCATTACCTGCCAAAACCGGAAGTGACGTCATTTTTGGTGTGAACCATAGTTTTTCCCTACAGGGCCTTTCGCAGGTCTGCCGGTGTTTCTGAAAGTCACGTTTCTGTACAGTTTCTGGAAGGCTTAAAACGTAAATTTCACTGTTGGAAACAGTTTATGTTAATACTCTTTTTTTTTGCAAATTGTGCACAATAATATTTATTTTTGTTTTTCCTGCAGTTTATAAAAGTTAGTGCATCTCAAAAATGAAACTATGAAGACACTCAAAATCAATTTCCTGTGGTTGGAAACTATTTTGTGCAACTTTTTTGCATTTACAGTTTTGAGGGATATACCTGTGAAATTTCAGTAACTAGAAATATGTGTAAAAAGTTTATTGCACTGTTTTGCAATTTGTGTAGTTGCTATGGACTTGAAGCATACATATCATTAAAATTTGGGATATAATGCTTGTATTGATGTATTGCAACTTGAAATGCTCCAAAAAATGGCCTGTAAGAATATAAAGATAAGTTCTGGCGGACTTGGTTCTACGGTGGACTTTAAAGATTTTAAAATGCTAACAGGCTACTATCTGCCTGTGCAGGGAGAGCCATTGTGAATGAGGGTCGGAGGTGTAGAGTGCAGTCCAGCCGTACAGCGACTGAAACGTGTTTCGTTCTGACGTGGAGCGGTGTAATTCCTGCAGTAATGTGTCCCCGGTGTTCAGTAGCCTTGTACAGGTGAGAGAGAATGAGTCCGATGGGTCTGCTAACATCGTGATAACGTGAGCCGAACGTTAGCTGGATTAATGTTAGCCTATAAGCAGCTTTTGTTGTTGTCAGCTGTCCGGAGACGTGAGGGTCACATGTCTAACCTGCTGACATTAGTAACGGTGACAATATCGGGAATAAACGAGGAGGAAGAGGATGCTCGGTGCCATCTCCTTCATATCTTTAGTACGTGAATTTAAATACACCTCCAAACATCTACCGCTTCTCTTCTCCTTCCACATGTGTGGCCCGTCTCGAGCCACGTACGTAAAACACGATAAGTCGGAAGGAAGATGTCCGTCCAGTCACTGCATTCAAATATGGCGGGGGAACATGGCGGCTTCCACAAACCGCAAACCCGCTGCTGTGTATTTTTACTACATTAATTATAAGTTTATGAGAATGCATCAGGTTGTTGGAAGGTGTAATTACACACTACTCTTTGTACATAGTGACTGTACCTTTAAGGCCCATTATGGTCACCCCATTGGTCGGTGTAGCCCGAGCGTCTCTGAGCTTGTGCTCGCAACCGTCTTTGAAACGGCGGGAAAACCGGAACGCTCGTGTATTCGACCCGGCCAAGAAGACGGCAGCACCTGTGCGAGATTGCAAAAGCGAAGAGGTGCACAAACAGATGTTCGTGAGGGCAACACGCACACGTTGCACGGGTCCAGATGTTTGCGGTGGTTGGGACGCCTGAGGAGGGATCTCCACACTGCGTTGCGTCATAGCTGTCTGATACGTGGAACCATCAGCCACACAGCTATGAGAAAAGTCACTGTTGACTTTCCACACACCGTCCTGCAGAGAAATAAATGTGTTTAATTAGCAGGCGGTGCTCAGTTGATGCATTTCCTGCGTTAGAAAACTAGAATGATGTTCTTGTTTGAGCATGCTCAAAGCCTGGAAGCCGATGTCCGTCCTTTACCTCTCAGCAGGGCTCAGGGTTCTGTTGAGCCGGCTAACACAAAGAAAGCCCGGCTATGTGAACGCCCGCTCTGTTTGACCCATCCAACGTGATCCCGCGAGGCTCAAACATTTCTCTGTCCTTGTTTCCAATAAAAAAGTGCAGATCTGAGCTGCTGCGATGTAAATGTTACATCTGCAGTTTCTGCATGTTTGATCAGTACAGGTGCACAGAGCACACGCTCGCGGCTCCGAGTATGGGAAGCTTTATTTAAAGCAGATATGGGTTCATAAAGCAGATAATGCGTGCGTGCTGAAAACACAGGCTCTGTGAGACGACCTGTCTTCCTCCTCTCGCTTTCCGATTATGTTTCTGTTTCTACGGAGGCCGTAAACACGATCGCTGGAGCGTGACGGCGCCGCGTTGCTCTTGAGTTTCAGCCTAATGGACAGTCGGAGGGAGGAGGTGCGACTGCAGCAGCACTTTGAATAAAACCTTTTGTTTTGTGCAGTGAAAGTGAGCCTGAGGAGGAGTTAATGATGAAGGCCGGAGGCGATCCCCTTTGCTGACATTAAGTCTTCATTATCTTCCTGTAAATCCTCTGATGTGAGCGAAGAGTCCTCACAGCGGCGCCCGTCTGAGCCAATTACGGCAGGCTGCTTTTAAACGTACGTTAACGAGGCGACACTTTGACTGGAGGATGAATCGGTGTCACGCCGACTAATCTGAAACTTCACAGAGGAGTGCAGGTGTTTGAAAGTTGGAGGAGTGCGGCAGCGCGAGGTGAGGAACACCTCCTGCAGGCAGAGTTTACTCGCCATCAAATCAATAACCGCGCTCGGCGCTAAAGTCAATTAAGCTCACACGAAACGAGCCCGTATTAAGGGCAGCGTTGTGAAGCAAATGGGATTATTCACGGTGTGATGTGTAAACAGAAGGCCATGTGCTAATTACTCACTCGATTTTGCGAGGCAGATGTCTCAACACGGGGCTGCGAATTTTGAGGAAATTCAATCTTCTCTCCAGATGAAATGAGCGAGGCGCAGGCCAAGAGCCCCAAACACAAATTGATCCCAGAGCGAGTTTAAAAACCTCGCCGATCATTTAGTAAATCTCCACATTATTACATCATGAAATTAACGCCGCGCTCCCCGAAAACTCTAAACTTTCTCATCCGTCTCATATCGATCGGCTCCGAGAATGAAGAGGAAGGAAGTTGATGCAAGAGGCAACCCAAGTTGACAAGGTGGCTGCCGAACACAGGGCGCTACTTTTCGTGGGGTTTAAGAGCTTCCAGTTAACTGAATAAAAGTGATTATCAGCATGGACGCACAGCTTGTGTTGATCAGACGTGATTCCAGGAAACAAGCATTCAGGTCAAAGTGGAGCGCATCTCTGCAGCGCCCGTCTGCCGCTGACTCTGCAGACCCAGAATGTTAATAAAACCCAAGAGGAGATGTTCTTGATTTATCCTAAAAGTTGTCTCCAAACATTAAACAGAGGCTGTGACAAAACGGTGAAGGAGGAGCGTTTGGTTCGGGAAGCCGTGCTCAGCCCTTTGCCGTGACTCAGGAAACAATCCGATCGTTTTTACGGCACAAATAAACTCAGCTCCGCCTCCCCGTGGCACTGAGCGTGTGCGAATTCGGTCAAAGCATGCGTTTGGTTTTCTCCGCTGTGGCCTCGTTGCTGTGTGAGAGCCTCGTTCCCTGCATCTCACCTTTATGCACACGATGCCCTTTGACTCTGCTGCATGAGCCTCGTGGTTTTTCGCCCCTTGAATGCGCACAGACGTCACTGAATCCTGACAGCTAACAGCTGTTTGGAGCCTGTTAGCCACGTTAGCCCGTGTCAGCGTCTGACGGCCACCAGATTCAGGTAAACAGTCATGAATTTGCACTTTAAAATGGAGCGATGGTAATATTATCCGCAGCAGCTTCCAGCTGGACAGTTGTAAAGCACCCTTTGGTCTCTCATGTTCAGTGCGCCCAGTGTTCTCTTATTGCCTTGCCTTATTCCAAAATGGATCGATTCATTTCTTCACCTCAGCGTTCTGCACTGGCCTGCTGCAGGTTTGCAGCTCTGGCAGCGCTCACACACATTAGAAGAGCCCATTCCTCCTGTGCTCTGGCACAAAGGAGCAGATACCAGTCCTCTTGGTGGGTTAAGGACCTTATGCGGCCCTGTCCAGCTCTCCTACAGTAACTGCCCGTCTCCTGCTGGAGATTGTCTTGGGAGACACAGCAAACCTCGACGTGCCATCTTGGAGGAGTTGGACTACCTGTGGAAACTCTGGAACATCCAGGTATCGCCTCATGCTCATGCTCCTTAACTGACTCGATGCTAAAACGTGTTCCTTTAACTTTGCTGAGGTTGTTAGGCTCTTTGCTAAAATACTTCTTCTTTTTTTTTCAGTGTAACTCAAAGCATGACACAAACCACATTATAGGGCTGTTGGCCTCCAGTGCATCTGCTGGGTCTGTCAGAAGTATTAAATCACCAGCAACACAAAACACACCAGAGCTCACAAGGATTTTCTTGCAGACTTTTCTTGACTTTATTTAACCGGCAAATGAAAGTCGACAGGCCAGCCGGACAGTTGGCGATTTCAAAGTGTTAAACCTTCCCCCTCCGACTCCTCACAGGCCCAGCATGTCCCGGGAAACGACTTCATCCACTTTCATATTAAAGAATTGGATTTAGGTCCAACCGCCGGCTGACTTTCAACGAAACTTCTCCTCTGTGTCGCAGCAGGCGTCCACACCTGGCCTCCCAGGTGCGCACGGTTCTGTGATTTGGCGTAGGGAATGAAAAGCAGCGGGACTCAGAGGAACCGCTCTGAAAGCCTTTGAACTGACCGCGTGAAGTTTGGGAGAAGGGAAGCGATTACACAGCAGCCCTCAGCTGGAGCTGCCGTGACTCTGTGTGTAATCCTGCGAGGAAGAGGAACCCACAAACACAAACAGCCACTGTGAGCTCTGAGTGTTAATAGAGATTTTAACACAAAGCATTAGCAGCAGCACCGCTGTGCTGCGAGTACTTTATTACCAGAGAAGAGGGGGAAATGGGTTCTTCGGGCTGCGTTAGAGGCGGCGTGGGAGAGCCGTCCAGGGCCCGACTCCATAAAATGTCAACTACGCCTCCTCCTGCCCCGTCCTCTTCAGCCTTTGCTCTCTGCTTCCTTGTCCTCTCGGGTCGTGTTGACGCTAATCCCGTTTCTCTTTAAAGCTTTAAGACCGTCCGTAACCAAAGAGCAACCACATCGACAGGATAACACCGCAAAGCCTTTTAAATCTGCACAGTTCAATAATAAATCAGATTAATCCAACTTTAATCTGCCACTGGTCATTGTAAGAACCCATCCCGCTAATCCCGTCTGAGAAGTGACCCTCAGCAAGGAAACTGCTCAAAGAGAAATCTCATGTACAGTTACAGGCGGAGCCTGATGATCCGTCAGTTACCAAGGAGCGGCAGGCATGGTTACAGGAGGAAAGAGAGAAACCAAAATCGTTTGTGCACGTCGTGTTTCCAATGGCGCAGTGGAACGTTTTTCCTTTGAGCAGAAACGATTAAAGGGCCGCGTGAATCTGACCGCCGTACATTTTCTAGCAGCTGCTTTACAAGCTCAGCGGCGCCGTGAGTCTCGGTAAGCCGGATCAAAGTGCGCGTGGATGGGATTTCCTCCTCTGCAGCAGCAGCGAACAAGCCTGCGGATAACCGTCCTGTATTAAAGCTTAACAAGATGTTTAGGGGTGATAACCAGCATGTGTGAGTCTCCCTCACAGTTACATGCAGAGAGCCTCTCGCAGTAACGGAGGTACCGCGCAGCAGCACCTCGGTGTGCTTCCAGCAACTGTCAAAGCTCCAGCAGACTCCGTTCCGGCAGCACAGACTGACAGAAGCGCTGCGTCTCTGTGCACGGAGCATTTTTAAACATATCCGAATCAAACAACGTGAAGACTTTCTTGGTTTACTAGGAAGTACTGATTCAGTTACAGTAATGATTATGATGATTAGTCAGTTAAATGCTAAAAACCTTTCTGGCTTTAACATAAAACACAACGACGGCCAGGTTAGGCCAAAGGAAGGAACTCCAAATGTTTCCGGAGAGGAACCTGCGGATGGAAAATGGTCGTGCCGAGCAGCTTTTGGGTCGACAACAGGTTTGGACAGCCGTTCATCAAGTTCCACTCATGATTTCACCTCTCGGTCACATCCTCATGTGTGCATCCACCGAGTTCTCTCGGTTAGCTCTTTCTCCCTTGGATGACTCCCAGAGGGGGTACCCTCGTTTCTCTTATCTGAACAGAGCGGTTTCCATCATATTTCAGGCCTGCTTCCACAACAAAGTGACTCGCTGTGCATCAGAGGTTTACTCTACAGCTTACTAAGGCTACCAGAACCTGGAATATCCACTAGCGCCCAACCATGAGCTGCGAAGCTAAAGGACAGTTCACTTCATGTGTGTACGCAGACCAGCAGCAAACACCGATGTTACCCCGAGTCCTCGCTCTTAAACGTCAGGGTTTAGCAGTGTTTTAATATTTTACTCTGGGATCTGAGAGCGATGTTCGTATTCAGCCCTCAACAACAAAACAGCAAAAAGACTTTTTCAAACTGTTAAAGAAGAAAGTTTTAATTGGGCCTCCGCACCTCCTCTGGCTTCAGTCTGGAGCGAAAAGGTCACCTGAGGTGTGAGTCTGTAAAAGGAGCTGGATTTGTGTGATTGTCGTCCTCGTTTGGTTCCTCTTGCGTTTCCAGCACGGTTCGATCGGTGAAGCTGCGTCTCAATCATGGCGTCACCTTTTACTCCTCCTCCCTCTGTTCCTCACACCTCCTCCTCAGTTAACTGTGTTTATTTAGGGATTAATTTGTGCCCTGAACGGAGACAAAAGCGCTCCTTACTGGCCCGGTTCAGCAAGCATCCGACAGCCCGAGGCGCCCTGGCAGCACGGCGCTCGGGGACGTGTAGGAATAATGTGCTCGGGTGTTAAATTGAGGGCAGCGCTATTGTTCAGCACAAAAACCATTATCTCCACATTTCCAACCGTCATCTTAATACCTCGTCCCATAACTGCAGTATTACCTCATGTGATAATCCTGCCATTAATAACCTTTGCAGACTTTGTTGCTTCTGCTGCTCATTTGTGCTGTGAAGCTATTTTGTCCTCGGGCTGTTTCGCGGGGGGGGTGCAGATGGAAACGCCGGTGCTCTGACCTTCAGCATGTTCACACTTAGCTGAGCAGATTAAATATAGCAAATTGGGCTCTGATTTTACTATAGCTAAAAGTGGTTTGGACTTCTGTGGTCATGGTTGAGTCAGTTAATTAACTACATAAATTAGCAATAGCACCAGGCCTGCTGGCTGTCACCAGCTAATACAGGAGGTCTTTGTACAGGAAGTGTAGCCATGTGAAAACATTCAAATACCCAGCCAAACGAACCAGGGGCTCTTTCCTCCTGGTTCTTAGAATATGGTCAAGCTCTCATTTCCACACAAGATGCTGAAGAACTCGCTAATATGAACGTTTCATCAGTCAGGAGAAGTCAAATGTATTTATGCAACGCCAAAACACAACAACTGTCACCTCGAGGTTAAGACCCAACAGCAATACAGACAACAGCCCAACAATCAAGCAACCCCCTGTGAACAAGTGCTTTGGCGACAGCGGGAAGGAAAAACACCCGTTTAACAGGAAGCAGGCTCAGGGAGGGGGAAGCCATCTGCCGCGACCGGTTGGGCGTGAGATTAAGCTACATCAGAGTTTGAAGAGTGGTTAATAAATTAATTATTTTCAGTTGCATTTAGAGAGCATCGAATCACAACGACAGTCACTTCAGGGTGCTTTATGTTGGGGTAAATAATTATTTGTTCCCCTCACTCACAAAGAAATTAACAGTCTCTGCTGAGTTACATTTATTTTAATGGAGATATCGACCAAAGATTCAGTAAAAACACATTTTGCTCCACTAGAGAAACTCTCTGAATCCTTCGGCTCCATGTACAGATTATCTTTAGGACCAAGGTCTGGGTACTGGCGAGACCACTCCATGATCTTAATGTGCTGCTTCTTCTTCTTCAGCCACTCCTGTTTGTGGTTTGGGTCATTGTCATGCTAGAAGATCCATACACAACCCATCTTCAGTGTTCTGGCTGAGAGAAGGAGATTTTACAGTACATGGCCCCGTCCACTGACCCCTCGATGTGGTGTCCTGTACCCTTAACAGAACAGTGCAGTGTGTTACCAATGGTGTTCTTGGGTACTGTGATCCCAGCTGCCTTCAAATCATTAACAAGCTACTACCATGTAGATTTAGGCTGATCCACCACCTTTCTCGTGATCATTTTCACCCCACGAGCCAAGATCTTGGATGGAGCTCCTGACACCGACGGCCGTCACCTCCTCACCAAGCTTCCTGCTGATGGTCTTGTAGTCTATCCCAGCCTTGTGCAGGTCTGAAATCTTCTTCCTGACGTCCTTTAACAGCTCTTTGGACTTGCCCTCGGTGGTGGAGAGGTTGGAATGGAAGAAGGTGATTCTGTGGACAGTGTGCTTCATACACGACGAGTCAATATCAGGAGTGTTTCTAATTGATTGACTTTAATCTGACTGCCACACGAGCACACGGCCAGTCTGGGTCACTCAGTCACATACAAATCAGCTTATAACTTTTATGCAATGCGTTTTTTCGGTTAATATTCTGTGTCTCCATTAAAATGAAACTACATTTAAACTCAGAGGCTCTTTGGACGCTCAGCAGGAGATGAAATCATTATTCCCCCACTGTATACTGTAAGGTAAAGACCCTGTCACACGATCCCCTGTGACGGACGTCCCACGTCGGGTGACTGTGTGGAGAACAGGCGAAAGACGCCGGGACCTTATTCTCTGCTGTTTGGTTGGTTTCACACTAAATGTTGAGTCATCGTGGGACAAAAAAAAAAGAAAAAGAAACAAATCAACCCAGCTGCCGTGCTGACAGGATGAAGCCACAAATTATCACCTGCATTCAGCCTCAGTGGGGAGGAGACACTTGGGCAGTGCAGAAGATTACGATTGATGCGCCGTGATTATTTTTAAACGACAGCGACATCCCCGTCATGTTAAATCCGATGCTTTGCAATCTCATTTCATGGAAAACTCTGAATCTCGGAACCTCTCCCCTCATCTATAACATTGATTAGCACCATCTAACACGTCGTGTAATGGCCCGTAATGACCCCCCACTTTCAATGGCAAAATTACAGCGGTGATGAGCTGGGGGTAGATTGCTTCGTACTGAGGTACGTCGCGGGCCTATTGTGGGATCTTTCGGCAAATTTAAATAATTAGAGCGAGAAAGTCTCGGCCTTCTCCGAACTGTCTGTCCTTCTTCACATCGTAGGTTGATGTCACAAAGTAAACCGGGCCACACAGACACGCAGCTGCTCGGCGTGATGCTTTTTTCCAGTTTGAGTTTTGAATTATCAGCATTATAATTTGTCCAATGTGTGAAAAATAAAAGTAACTGCCACTGCAGATCAGATCTACTTCGTCAGATCCTAATGGAAAAAAAAATCGATGCCTCTCTCGGCTGAAAACGTGTCTATTCAGAGGCTGGATGAAAGAAAGCCTGCAGAGTGTAAGTCATGCACAGCGCCTTCACGGGCTGAGAGCCCGCAGGCCAGTTCTCCCACTTCAGAAACAGGACATATTCCTGGACGAAGAGGGCACGGGGTCAAACGGAGATGCCTTTGAGGACGATGGGATAACGAGAAAAACCGAGAGCATCGAGAGCCTCCGACCGTACCGAGAGGAGAGGATTTAAAAAATACACACTGATGTTTAAGGCAGTTAAATCAATACTCACTTTTATGAAAGTGCACCTGACAAAGTGAAAGAGATTAATGTGATTATATTTGTCATATTTAGTTTAATCGTTTGACAGTGGAGGGCTGAGATGGAGCGTCCCTTTCAGAGACTGTGCTTCCTTTACATCACTCCTTAAAGCTCAGTCTATGCACTTCTCCTCTGTCTGAAATGCGTGTTGCATTTCTGCACCTGTCTTCTTTGTTGCTTTGACTCAGTCTGAACTTTTTTACCTTCTGCACTTTGCTTTGTTTTCAGAGGTGCAAAGTGTAACGTTACTAATACAGTCCCGATCAAAAGTTTAAGAGCACTTGAAAAATGGCCAAAATCATATTTTGCATGGTTGGACCTTAACAAGGTTCCAAGTAGAGCTTCAACATGCAACAAGAAGAAATGGGAGCGAGACAAAACATTTTTTTGAGCATGCAGTTAATTGAAGACAACGCGTAAACTGAAACAGGCTGTTTTGCATCCGATCAAAAGTTTAGGACCACATGCCTTTAAATCTGTGCAGAAATGTAGACTCATTGTCCTTTTCTGTCAGGTAGTCACACCGTCATGACGTTCTGATGGCAAAGGCAAAAAAAGTGGTCGGTTTCTTCTTGTTGCATGTTGAAGCTCTACTTGGAACCTTGCAAAATCTGATTTTTTGCCATTTTTCAAGTGCTCTTAAACTTTTGATCGGGACCGTATGTTCTTGTTGTAAGGGGTAGGCATGATCAGCACGACTTGGCTAAATGAGACACATGACAGTGGGTCGGTCCGTTCACTCCCGTGGTGCTCTGTTTTAAGACGCCGTGCATCAGCAGCGGGAGATCTAACAGCACGGAGGAAGCTAGAAGCTTAAAAAGTGTGAACGGGTTGGAAATGTTTAAAGAAGTCAACACCAGCTTTTATTTCTTTGTAGTTTGTTTGCCAGTAAAGACAAAAAGAAACATATTTTTCACTTTAACTGAATTGGACTCGTCAGTAAACGTGTATTTGGATGTATTCGTGGGAAACGGTGTTTAAGCGGACACTTCTGGTCTGCTGTGCTTCGGCACATCTCACACTTTTTATTATTAACAGTAAAAAAACCGATCTGGGTTCAACTCCATTTAAATAAATACTGCATCGGTATCAGGAGAATTCCTTTTATTTATCTGAGCTGGACAAAGCAAGACGTTAAGATGCATTCTCACAGTAGGCTGGGCTTCATTAGGTACGACTGTAACTCTGCTGCTGCGTACGTGCAGAGGAGACACCGCAGTAAGAAACGAGTCGGGCTGTGTGACGTAGCAGCGAGCGCACGCTTTAGGACGAAGCTGTGAGACGTACGACGTCCCGCCTCAGGCTGCTGAGGCCCCTCAGGGTCATAAACTGTTCTTGTTGCCTTCAGGTAAAAAGGATGAATTGCTATTCTCTGCATCTCACCTGCTCCTCTCGTCTCTTCCTCCAGGATCTTGGAGCTGCAGGAAAAAGGCGACCTGGACATCATGAAGCAGAAGTGGTGGCCCCGCACTGGCCGCTGCGATCTCAGCAGCCACGCCAGCGCCCACCCCGACGGCCGTTCCCTCAAGCTGCACAGCTTCGCCGGCATCTTCTGCATCCTGGCTGCGGGCCTGCTGCTGGCCTGCCTGGTGGCCGGACTGGAGGCTTGGTGGAACAGCAACCACTGCCGCCAGGAGCAGCCCAAAGAGGTGACCGAGCACAGGGCCCGGCGGACGGGCCAGCGGGGGGAAGACACTGCCACACTCTACTTTAAGGATCCAGCCGCAGACGCGAGCCCCGACTTAGTGGAGCTCCAGTACACCCAGCTGTAGAGGAGAGAGGTTTAGGAGTCAGTCTAGTGTCGGAGAGCTGGGGTACAGAGGGCGGGGAGGCAGGGCAGAGTAGGTAGATGTGCTCTGTGCCGCTGACTGAAATCAAATTTGGTCTCTTCTTCTTATTATTATTATTACTACACCCCCTTCATTTTTTTATTTTACCCGTGCATCGCTCCCCACCCACCCTGTCCTGAACTACCAGAGCTCATCCAGGGCACGCTCCACCTCACCATTACCTTTACTAATATGCTCATAAAACGACAAGGCCTTACAAGCAAACAGTGCCGAATTAGTTCAGCAAGTCAGGATTCAGCTCGTAGCACGAACTGCATACTTCCCAACAAACCCCAGCGTGGAAACACCCGCAGACTTTAATGATTAATTCCCACAGCGGCGGCTCTGTAGCCATTCAAGTGCTCGGTATTGAATTATTGTTATAAACTCATTTTGTGCGGTAAGGCTTTGGTAATTTTCTGCACCCAGGGGTTGTTAAAAGAGATTATAATGAGCAGGAGAGAGGGTGGGAGATTGCTCAGGCAGAGAAGGACACTTACGGACATTTTAGCGTGGGAAAAAAAAAGAGTTGTTTGTCACATTAAACTGCAGCTCGACCTGGGCTTTAACAACCGTGCGCTGTTGTTGTTGCTAACAGAAACTCGAGCCTCACCGAGTGCCTACTGAATAAAAACCACACAGAACTCAACGACCACCTCGCTCTTTTATTAATGAAACACACGCTGCTATTACAGCTGAGCTAATAGTTACACCTGCGGTTCGTGAAAGATGAACGCACCCCCGATCAATATTAATGAACGGCTGCCTCCTCGAGCACTGCAAACATCGGATAATTGAAACGTCTTTAGCAGATAATTATCCGGAACTTATCCCATCGCAACAGGATCATATTGTTCTGATTTAACACGACGTCATTAAAAAACACAAATCTGTCAAACTGCGAGGTGTTAACCTCTCAGCGGATTTTATTTGGACTCATTTCAGAGTGATGCCGTGTCCCTGTGCCAAACAGTATACGAGCTCTGACGTCTAATTTTACGCTCCCTGCTGTCATTTCAAAGTGTGAATGTGGGAAACTTCTGCAGATGAGAATTTGACAGTTTCAGTGACTGCTGGTGCACATCTGCAACAGCACAGGCCATAAAACGTCAATAAGAAACCTGACTGCGACTTCAAAACAAATTCGCCATCAGCTCATCGAGTTCCGTCCCATCGGAGTCCTGAACGTGGAGCTCTTTAGCTGCTAAATGTTCCACTTTGCTCACCTCACTGGGCTCTAACTGTCTGCTGAGCAGAGTAGGCTGTGCAAAGTGGCTTTTTAGAGCTTTTTTCCCTGAAAGGGCCACAAAAGATTTATGCAGGGAGCTTATCAACGTAACAAGTTGCTCAACCTTTCACTCCGTCTGCAGCCACAGAAGCAAATGTGCAGGTCGGAGGAAACCTCAGGAACAAAGATAAATACTTTCAATCAGCATTAAAATAAATATCCAGTTACAAACAAAATTATCAGAGCGGATTAAGATTAGCTGTCTTCATTTTAAAGAAACAAGACATTTGTAATCAGGTTTCGTCCATAATTGTTAGCGGCAGCTAACTCAAATTACCAGAGCTGTGACATCATTCAGCATCAACTATGGACATGAGTGAAAGTTTAAATGGGACATTCTGACACCTGAAACACCTTCAGTTGGATGATTTCTGTGCTCATGACTGTAGAGTGATGCTACAGAGCGGAGCATCTTTCTTTGTACAGATATCAGCCTGCAGAGAACAGAGTGAGTTACACCTGAGATAACCTGCTGCTGCTTCAAACAGGTGAGGCAGCAACAACTAAAAGCCAGCCGTCTGCTTCTGTGTCAGCGTGAGAGGATAAAAGCTTTGAACGGAGATCAGTCGGCCTCGTATGCCAGGCTCACCTAACACAATATCAACGCAATACAGCGTAGAACTACAGATGAATTTGGGCGCCCCATCACAGCTCAGCAAGCAGCCCATCAGAAAGCACTGACCAGCAGCACAAAACATCCTGTAAAGTGAAAAACATCTACCACCCAGACATCTGCTAATAAACATACAAATAAAATCCTAGAATCTCCCCGCACACCAAAACTGGAGCTCAGACTTCTAGAAAGGGCTCTCAGTACAATAACGTCACGGCAGCCACATTGTTGGTCAGAAAACGTCATTAAAAATGCGCCAACAGCACAAACACGGTCCAGAGGTCCAGTTCAGGGACTCCAGTTGGCTGAGGTGAAGCTAGCAAACAGCTAGCAGCTACAGCCGCCTGTGTCACCATCCACCTGACAGTCAAAGAGGCCACGCTGTAAAGTTGAACATTTAACATGGGAGTCTATGGGGTAAGACTCACTGATGGAGACAGCCCCAAGTGGACTTTAGAGGAACTGCAGCTTTTGTCATTTCCACATTGGGTTCAAATGACCAAAAAAAAAAAAAAAGGCTGTTTTGGTCCTTCTCACCAACAATCCTCTGTGAAACAGAAAATATGTCACATGCATCATTTGAGCTTTGAGTGACCAGAGTTAGTCAACTGGAAGTAGCTAGCTACTGTTTATTCCATTCAGTTTATTTATATAGCCCCAAATCACAACAAGACTTGCCTCAAGACAACTGTAAAGTAAAGACCCCACAATAACAATCAGATTAGCCCCTCTGAGCAAGCACTTGGTGACAGTGGGAAGGAAAATCTCCCTTTTAACAGGAAGAAACCTCCGGCAGAACCAGGTTTTGACTCCTCCTTCCAGTCATACGTGACATTTGTTATTGGTTGAGATTGAGAACCACCATGTATTCAAAGTTAAAAACGAATGCTCGGACAAAAATATCCAAACGTCTGAGCCCAACAAGGAACTAAATGGATGTTGGAGTTGCAGCCAGCCTAAACTGACATGCAGTGTGTGCGCTGTGTGTTACAGGAATATATCGTGTGGTCTGTATATTGTTTGAAATGGGGACACGGGCACTACTAAAGACACCACTCGAACATGAAAATGACACCAGACCTGCCTTTCCATATTCTACCTCCAGACATCAACAACATACGCCTCCCAACACTACACCTCACTGTGCGTACATCCCCACCAGACAGGCGTCAGTCATGTGACAGGGGACAAAAAGGCAGAAACGCCTCGATGTGGATCCATAAACTAAAGTGTGAGCAGGCAGTGTGCACGCTGGGTGTGTCACCCTTTAGCAATAAGATCTGTCTCCAACATCCCCGTCCATAACCCCTGGTTCTATCACTGTGTCACGTCTTATTGCAAATTATATGTCAATGTGGACACCCCTGTTATCTATCTCCTCTCCTTCTCTCCATCTATCCTTTTCATTTTTTGATTTACACTTGACTGTCTATGATCTCGTGCAGGTTACTAAGGATTACAGGCTGGCAAGGGTTTCTGGTCCATTGACATATAATGACATTACAACTGCTTCATCGGAGGGGAGGAGGGACATTTGGACAGACAGAGAGAGAGGCTGGGATGAAGCAGAAGCTATTGATACAGGTCAGAATAGACCTCCTATATATAACTATCAAAAATACGACAAAAAAATTAAACACATCTGTGCCGTCGCCGAGCTCCTTTTTGTTTTTGTTTTTTTATTTCGGGGGTTAAAGTGTACAGGTGAGCAGAAATGTGCCTCATTTCTGATGTTCTGAAAATAAATCTACAGGCATACAGGAAGTCATTTTTTCCAGTTCCAGCACAAACTGAATTATGTCCGTGATCATTTTAAAGTTAGGAACTCAGCATTCTTCCCCTGGTATATGGCTTATTAAGCTAATCAGAGGACTGAAAGGGACAGTTCATTTCCAGAACAAAAAGCTTCAGTTTCATACAATACGTAAGTACAGAATAAAGAAACAACCCGCATTAGGTGGTTGATGGAATTAGGATTTTGCTCTATGCAGATGACACTGTATTTAAACTTCTGAGAACCATCTCGCTACTAACGCTGCATCCCGTCATCATTAGAAACCCTCCCGGTTCTCACGGTGCCTTTTCTGTTTCTCCTTGCTTTCTTTCATGTGGTCATCTTTAACTGTTTGAATACATTTCACAAGGGCTGGCCTCACACCTCAGTTCTACCTGTTTCGGGCTGGGAGAGCAGAATAACCAAGGGTTCCACAACAAACTCAGTGCCTTTGAAATAAAGCTTTTCACAAAGCTTTTGCTGACCAGTGTTTTGCATAAACCTTTAAAAATTCAAAATAGTCATCAAGACGTGTCCTCATATAGCAGCTTTCTACAAAAATGTGGAACAGCTAAATAACAGAAAGCTTGATAAGGACAGTTTTGAGATAGTGAGCATAAAAATACTTAACACCAGAAGTTTGGTGATCGTGCCTACAACCAGCAAAAGAAGCTCCATGGAAGGCCTCCATTTGCATTCACAAACCTTTGCCTTGAATTTAATTTTGGTGAATGAGACAACATTGCAAGGAGCCAAATCTCACACAGGGCGAGCAGTGAGTGAAAACTGTGTTGAAGGTGACTGAGAAGCTTCAGGAAACAGCTCAGGAAGTCATAGTAGAATTTTGCATCTGACCCTGGAGAAAGAGTATAAGATGCTATTGGTTATGTCACCTTCAGCCCTGGATACTGAACTCTTAACGCTTAAAACCCAAAGTTTTGAGGCGAAGAGTCTCTGGGTTGTAGTTGGAGAACCAGCTTTCATCCTTGACATAAGCTCACACTGCTTCATGGA
The DNA here is from genome assembly GCA_015107715.1 of Tylochromis polylepis. Classification (NCBI taxonomy): domain Eukaryota; kingdom Metazoa; phylum Chordata; class Actinopteri; order Cichliformes; family Cichlidae; genus Tylochromis; species Tylochromis polylepis. The sequence goes on along the minus strand of VVHJ01059839.1, from coordinate 22,014 downwards.
TTGTAGCAGAGCTGCATGAGCGAAAAACGCCCAAATTTAAGAAATTCTTTTTTGTTTTTCAGTCTTTTTGATCTTGCCTTCTGTTTCTCTCTGGCAGAAATGAGTATCTCCATCTGAATGAGCTCAAAGTAGCTCTTTGTGCTGTCTGAAAGTGGCGGCTGGCAAATTTCCCTCATGGAACCAGACTGCATTAGAAAAAGTTTGACTTTAAGACTTCTGGAGTGCCACTTAGCTAACAGCAAATTAGCTTCACAAAGCCAGACTCCATTTCAGATTTCATTGTAAAAATTATCCAATCAACTGAAGTGGCAGCTGGAACCTGAAGTGTTCCATCCGAACGCTGTGGAGTTCACATGTGATGTCACTCACTCGTGAACCCAATGATCTAAAGCTGCACCTGCACCTGGATCATTTCTCCTCTCGGATTTATTCAAAAACAGGTCTTGGACGTTCCCCTTAAAGGTCAATAACAGCTTAAGAAAGTCACGCGCTCATCTAATTACTTGTAGCAAGACCTCCCGACCTAAATGTCTGAGTCAACAGCAGTTTATTGATTAAGACGTCCATCAGTCGACTGCAAACCACAATGAAGAACACAGAAAATATGGTTTTGCTTTGCCAAGCTCGATCTAAATTGGAAAAAAAAAACAACCCCGATTTGCCTCATCTGACCTTTCATCTTACGGTGTCAGTAGCTGGTAATAAAATGTTGACCTATCTGCTGTTGCTAATTTCTAAGTTTAAATTAAGACGGCGAACGTGTCTGCTGTCAGAAGCACTGGCATGGCTGTAGATGACTCCTGACTGCGGCTTTACCAAGTGTGTTTATCTGGAGTCTTACGCTGGTTTTGACCATATTGTGGATTGAATGATTAAATGAAAACACAGAAATGTTGTTCTGGATTTCCTTGCACGCATGATAAATATTATTAAATGCTTTCAGAGGACTGCATGCCATCTGTAAAGTGTCTGTTCATGAAGTGAACATGGCCTTTTTTCAGCATTTCTGCGTTTGTTATTTATTTAAGTAATGACCGCGCATATTTAACGCTTTCATTAAACAACTGACTGTTTTTGAATATGCAAACAGTAGTCCAGTAAAACAGTGAAAACCAGGATTCTCTCGGTGATGTTGGCTGGTCAGTGGGAGAACTAACTGCAGTTGTTGGTCAACTGAAGAGAGAACCAACAAATCCTTTAACAGCAATTAAGCCACACCTGTAAAGCTGGCACTGGCAGAAAACCGCTGGGTCTGCAGTCAGAAACGGCGATATCGTATTTTGATCTTCGTCTCTATGCCACATAATATTCCTCAAACCTGCCGAAACATGGACTGGTTTTTGGTACGTACACGGTACTGTAGCAGCACTGGTGGGAAACACGTGTTGGTAAGATGTTGGGCTACTTTGAGCTGTCTAAACAGCTTCACTGACTTTTCTAGAAGTTTCTAGAACTCTGCTGGAGACAAGAACGCTTGCAAAAATATTTCCTCATCTAGTGTTTATTGATGGTGGTAGAGACCCTCGTCCAACTTTTACTCCAAAATCTTCCACGGACATTTAGCTGGACTGAGACGTGGTGACGGCATTATTTACATAATTTTTCACCCTCATTGAGTCATTCAGTGAGCCCCCATGAGCTACAAATGGGAACGCCTCATTATTCTAGAATAGAAACAACTCGTCACCAATAAACCGGATCACTCTGAACAACTTTGCATCGAGCTCCAGTGACTGTTCCCTCTAAGGGGGCAGGACCATGCCACAAAAAGAGCCCCTCGCTTGTATTTAAAGATTCAGAGGCTTGTTTGGGCTCCAGCAAGCGCTACAGATCCATCAGTCAGTCAGTCAGCTGCGGCTTTTAAAACGTGTCACTGTACATCTACATTTGGTTGAAAACTGAAAGGTGGCAATGCCTTTCCATGATTTTGGAAAGATATCAGAAAATGATGTTCACGTAAGATGAAAAGAAAGACTCTTCAAAAAGTCCTGCAAGAAGACTTCTGGTCCTATCGGAGTCTATGTGACGATCACAGCCCTCTGCCTGGACCTCACTTAACACTTTCCTGATGAGTCTATGGCCCAAGTGGCTAATTTCAAGTCGCAAAGAATAAAACCTAAAGTCAACGTTTTGTAAATTTTGGTCATTCTAAGTTTAAGAAAGGAGGATTATCCGGGGTCAGCAAGTCGTTAGCCAAAGAGCGTGCAGCTGGACACTGAGAAGTGCTGCTCTTTAAGAACACTGAGATGGCAACGACGAAAACACTACGAGACAGTTTCACACCCTGCTGATGATTTTAAGAAAGAAATGCAAACACATGTTCCTGTCTTTTTTCTATTTATTGTGGTTGTGATCAGACAGACACATGACAGCCACTCCAGGCACACAGTCAAGTATTACCTACTGTATAAAAGTGTATATGCCATCTAAATGGAAATCATTTTCCCTTGAGGTCATGTCTCATTTTGCGCTGCGTGCTGATCTTATTCACAAGAGCCTCTGGACAGTGAAAACATATTGCTAGGGCAGCATGGTGCTGTATCCTTGTAATAAGCTTCTGGTTTTGAAGCTGCTGGTCAGAGGTGCAGAGGTGTTCAGGAGGAACAGATGTCCTTTCACTGTTCAACTAAATTTTGGGTTAAAATGACATCTTTTGGACAACCAGAAAAGACAACTTTGACCTTTCATCTTTCAACCAAATCTCAGCATCTAGCAGAGTTCTCTTCAGCTGGGTTGGGCGTAGAGGTATATAGTGACCTTTGGTTAACGAGACGTTCACTCCGTCAGCAACTTCATCAGCCGGCACAGATGGAACGCGTGTCCGTGTTAGAGGCGAGCGTCGCAGAGCAGCCTTCGCACATCTTCTGCTCCGGGGCCGAACGTTTCGCGGGGCCACTTGAACCTAAAATGAACCAAAAACAATCAGTAACTGTTCTTATCGCACTTGAGCACAACCCACTCGACAGTCACAGTATTTGCAAAGTAGCAGGAGGCAGAGTGATTTAAAAGGCCCCCCAGTGGGAGCACTCATTAAAAGAGCTGTTTGTTTTCCAAATTAATGGAGACTTTCAGACGGCTGTTGTTTTCTTCCTCTGCACTTATATCACCGGCCTGCCTTTAACGACCGGCTGAGGTTTAATCCCTGGCATTTATTTATTTAGGCTAGCTGCCAGTCTGAAAACATATTTTATTGAGGCGCTGGCCTGCTGAAACAATAACCTGAGCTGAAATGTTTTAATTGGCTTTGAGAGGAGCTGTCAGAGGCTGGAGTGGGATCATTCAAAGCAAACACACTGCATGTTCACGTGTTGCTTAAAGGTTTGAACGAAGGTATGCGATTAGCGTCAGCGCTGCTCCACCGCAGCGCATCGAGACGCTGTGAGAATCGGAGGCTTCACTAGTGGGTTTCCACCAGAAGGGCTCTCCACACCACTCTACCGCTACATGAAGAAATGTTCATCTGCAGAGCTCACACTTCCTGATTTATGTGATTTTAATTCTTCCTTTTCCTTTTTTCCCCCCGCTAACTAAAAAAGCACTGCAACTGAGCACAAAGAGGTCAAGTCCAGGGTACATTTGGTGACACAGAGATTTTTTTCGCTCCGGATGTAGATGAGGCTTCAGCTCATTTAATCTACGAGCAAGAAGAAAAGATCAAGCAGGGTGTGAGCAGGCGGCGTCCTTCAGCTTCTCAGTCAGACCGACATCGACCACAACCAAACGCCACGTAAACTCGAGTGTTCTGCGGAGAAACGGCTCTCATACGGCATGCCCTGTCGCTGGTTTGCTAGTGTAATATTTTTAACATTAGCAGTCTAACACTGCGTCATTTCACCGAGACTGAAAATTCACTTTGCGTCATGCATAAAAACCTGGATCCAGAATGCTGTCTGATTTTGCTCAGAACATATCGTGGCTGTTAACAACAGCTCTAAAATGTCCTTGGTACAGTCTGAGCTCATAAAATCTCTCAGAATTTAACAAACCTGTCCAGAACTTTTTGAACAGTCACATGATCTACCTGGTGGAGGTAAAAACTTAAACTAGTATAGATAGTATAGAAGTAAAAGTTTATCAGTGGAATAAAATTATGAACAGCGATTTTTAGTCCGTGCCAGCAGTAATCCGAACAGTGTGACAGTAAAACGGCGTTGCATACGCTCGACATGATCAAACCTGCGGGGGTGGGGGTCGGGTGGGGTAGTTGCATGCCTTCTGTACGATATGCTGCTAACACTGCACCATGACTGAATATGTATGTGGTATTAATCTGTAATGTGTCGTGTGCATTGTTCTGAGTGTCGCCGGTGTCACTGTGATGAGTTCCTGGGACTAATCTCATTGTGTTTCTGGACTGAAGCGAGCCCGATGCTGGAGCCAGGCTAGGCTGCGTTCAGGAACGTTGATTGATCGCATCGGTTTGCTGTAAAGTGATTGGTCGCTTTAAGACCCTCTCCTAAAACCGGCATCATCAGCCGGCTGCACTGCAGCAGTTGCACGCGGACGTGTCGAGGATCTGGACTCAGACTCGAAGCCTCGCTTTTACTATGCGACTCACGTCTCCTTTCTCCCGCCCGCCCCTCGTCCTTTACCTTCCCATGACCCAGTGGTACTAAAGCAGACTCGTGGTTCAACAGGGAAACACTCGGGTGTCTATTAATACCTAACAAGTATGCATGGCTGCAGTCAGCAGGAGATGCATCGTCAGCCAGTGTGGTGATTAAATTATTCTGATAGGAAACCAATTCTCTGATCCTCCTGCGACGAGCGTAGCAGCTCCAAGGGCAGCGAGAGGAAAGAAAGCACAAACATACCTTCAGTGTATAAATCTCAAATTGATCTCGCATTTTTTCAGATGTGATTCATGACAATCTCGACATATTCGAGCCTCCGACAGCTCTACAGCATGACCCTCAGTCAGCTTGGCTCCAGGATCGGTTTCCTCCATACATCAAGCCTTTACTGCTCACTGGCCAAGTTTGATTTCAAGTTGCACATTCAGATTGGTTTCTGTGGCCTCAGTTCCCACTGGGCTCTTCAAACCAGACTACAAAATGAAACCGGGCCTGTCTATCAGCTGGATCGCTGATGGAAGCTCCTCAGTTCAAAAAAAAAACAAAAAACATATCAGATTGAGAATGCATGGAGCACACGCTGACCTGAAACAGTCTGAGAAAAAGGCCCATCGCCAATCTCAGCCTCTGTGTCCCTCCTCCCTCCCCCCCCCCCCCTCCTCCCCCCCCCCCCCCCCCCCCTTCCCCCCCCCCCCCCCCCCCCCCCCCCCCCCCCCCCCACTTTT